>JASDQU010010294.1:192274-219444 GCA_032191745.1 Picea mariana | reverse complement strand
AACCAATCCATTCCAATGATTAGGTCATATGCCCCGAGAGCAGTGACGTATACCTTTAACCTGGTAGTACACACTCCCAGGTCTACTATACAATTATCAACACTAGGTCCTACTAGTTTTTTTCCCCTGAAGCCATCTCGACTTGTTTAAAGTCATCGTGCTCGTAGGCTGCCTACCCACTCTTTTCTAATGAAAATGGTGAAATGAAACTATCTGTTGCACCATAATCAAACAAAATCTTGAAATTGATATGATTTAGCGTACATGATGACTCTACCACTATGGATTGATGTTCGGCCTGGTGATTATTAACCGCTGCATAAATCTGGTGGCTGCTACTTACTCTCCCCATTGGTGCCTTTCCTTCTCTATGCACGAACCCTGATTGTAACTCTCGACAATCATGCTGGTAATGGGTTCCTCCGCACCCCCAACAAGTAACACGAGATTGAACCTGTGCACTGTTATGTGATTGCCTTTGAAATGAGTTCCTTCCCCTGGAACCCCTGCCCCTAATCGTTGTTCCCTGAGATAGTCGTGGACCTGTCTACGTTGTTGACGATGAACGATATGCTATAGTCACTGCCATTGAAATCCCTACAGCTACTGTCCTTGGCACGACTCTGTTACCATATGGAGGTGGCCTTGAGGCCCCTCCCCTAGGAAATGTCCTCGGTGCCTTTCCTACGAATCCCAGGTGATGCGGAAATGTCGGTCTTGTACCCTCGGTTAAGTTCATGTGTTCTTCCGCATAACACGCATTTGCCATCGCTTCTTCTACTGAAGACAGTTTCCACATCCGTACCATGGCTCTTATCTTAGGGTTCAATCCATAGACGAAGCGCTCTGCCTGTCGTTGGTCATTATCCATATATGAAACATATTTGACCAGTTCCATAAATCTGATCTCATATTCTTCTACAGTTTGGTTTCCCTGTACTAAGGCATGAAATGCCCCTACCTGTTGTTCCTCATAGTACGCTAGTAGATATTTCCTCCGGAACCTCTCCTCGAAAAGTTCCCAAGATATTTTGTTTGGGGTAAGGTGCAGTTGTCTTTCCAGGTTGCCCCACCAATTCAAGGCGTTGTCTCTTAACTGAAAAATTGTGATCTTTGCCTTTGAATTGGACGCATAGTCCCTTAAGAAAAAACACCTTATCATGCCTTCCAAACATGCTTCCATGCATTCACTGGCGCAACCCCCGGCAAACTCCAGAAGTTTTATCTTCTGCAATTCTCGCGTGATGTCTTCAGGTGGAAGTCCTCCCCCTGAATCCCTTGACGCTTCCTGATTACCTGTTCCATATGGTGGGGGTTCCACTTCAGTCCCTTCTGGTTGTCACCCCTTTAAAGACTCATTAATGGCTTCCAACAAGCACAGTATGAGGGCTAGTTCAGGAGATGGTGGTGGTGGCGCTGGCGGTGTTGGCGGTGCTTCTGACAACGCTCCTGTGCCTCGACTCCCTCAAGTCTTGAACATCCTGTATGCTTTAACCTGCATCATCTGAAGTTGTTAGGGTGAGTTCCAAGACGTTTCAAATTGGTGCTACTTAAACTAGAAACAGGGTTAGGCATAAGTTTTATTTACTTGTATGTAAACAGACATTACTCCTTTAGGGGATTGGCTAGGTTAGGATTAGGATTAAGCGTCTAAGCTTGATTTCTTCGCCCCTATGAAAAAAAACTATTTGTTCCCTTGACCTGTAGCTACGCTAGCCTTGCTCCATACTCTCCACTTCCTATGCTTACTCTCCTAGTGCATATGCCACCTCCTTCCCGCTTGTCCTAGTCTAAGCCGTTTTAACTTTTCGCTTATAACTAAATATCCTCCGATGCTTGGCGCGTAGTGTTGGCGTTGTCGATTGCTGCATTGAGATTTAGTGTTGACTTGACTGGTGGAATGGAGTGGAGGGACTTGGCACTTATCTCGATGAGTCATGTGTAATATCTCATGACCCTGACGCTTGGATAATAGGAGATTATTCTTCAGGCTAGTACCTTGCTATTATTGATAATTAAACTATTTATATGCAAATTTATTTGTAAAAGTGATATGTGTGGCGTGTTGGTGTTAGTGTTCTTCTTAAGACGCTTCACTTGGTGGGGGTCTTGGGTTCAAAACCCATGGACTCTCTAACATTTTAATTTAATTAATTAATCATAATTACTTTTAATTAATTAATATACTTATTTTTTAATTTGCTGCATATATTTAAAACTTTTTTTTTTTTTTACCCTAATTTTTTTTTTTAATAGAAAAAAAAAACATAATATCTATAATATAATAATTAATGTTTATATTAAATGTAATTATAAACATGGCTCTTATAATAATTAAAAAAAAATTAAAATAAAATAATTAAATAGATTGATAATAAAAAAAATAGAAAAAAAAAATTTAAGCAAAACAACAAAAAAATTTACTCAAATTTAAAACCAATAATAATTTTTTTTTTAAATTCAAACGATAGTGGGCCTCGCGTGAGGCCCACATGCCCACTTATTCTTACAAAAACCTACACCTATCTCTTCGAACCCTACGCGTCCTTCCTCTGCCGCCTCTCGCCTCTTTCCTCTGCTCTTGGCGCTGGTGTTGGTCTGGTTGCATTATTGTTTTGAATATATTCTCCTGTCATTAAGTAGTTTAGGGTTTCAATTTATTTTATATCGCTGTAAATTCCCTGTTGTCGAGCCTCCCTAGCCTGCTGTACCTACGGTTGCCTCAGAAATTACCCCAGAGACCTAGCGACTGGCCTTTTAAGCACTCAAACAAGCCTCGGCCCAGCTCCATGCCCTCGAATTGGTAGTTTCCTTGGTTCTTTGGAGGCGCTACCTCAGTTCTCCAAAAGGGTTGTTTAACCCATTCATCTCTGAGTTTCGATGGGTGCATTCTCACCCTCGCTTAGTTATACTCCAGCGCACTGTTCTGGTTGCAGTCACCATATGGGAAGATCGCTGTGTTGAGGAGTAGTGCTGGTATTGGTTTGTGCGAGGGCCAAAATTAGCTACCCAGGAGAAAAGAGCTGCCAGGGAGGTGTGTTCCAACCAATGTGGTAGTCTGTTATTGTGATTCGGACGATGGACAAGTAACAAGCTAAATGTGTGCGTGGCTAATTCCATGTAAATCTGGTTGTGATTATGAAATGTAAAATCTTTACTCTGTTTGCAGGCTGCATTTGTGTGAAGTATTAAAGAAAGCGCAGCAGTTAAGTATTTCTAGGACCAAGTTGTGAATACGTGGTCATTGCAGTTGCACATAATGAGTAATATTCCGCAAAACAAAACAATATTCTCACAAGGAGCACTCGACTAGTTCTCAAGTCCAATGAAATGGGTAAAGACTGTATGAGGATGGATAAGTGAAGTGTGCGTAGATCACAGAGTGCAGGCGTTGTTCAAATAACCATAAGCGGTGGTGGAGTCAGCTAATCTGAATAGGTTTTGTTCTAGTAGGAGCTCTAAGCCTATCAGCTATGAAAGTCCTTTATCAGATTCAGATGCTGGGTTAACTGGTTCTCAAAGCGAGTATAAAATCCTCACAAGGAGCACTCGGCTAGTTCTCAAGTCCTTGAGATGAGGAAACCTAATCCATAATGTTTGGCATCTAACTTTAGCAGATGCATTGAACAAATCCTCTGTTTTTGGTTGTTTATTTTTTTTTATTTTTTTTTCTTATCATGTCAGATTATCTGGTGCAGAAAAGCAAGGGTGTTTTTAACTGAATGGAAAATGGCATTGTTATCAAAATTGCATTGCAGCATTATGGCAATCAAAGTCCAAAAGCATGAGATCATCAAGAATTAATTTTTTTTTATTTATTTTTCTTAAAGATAAGTGAAGAGTTTATTCTAGATGTCGGCACAAAAAAAATATTCACATAATTTCATTAAAATAAGAATAAGAGTTACGAGTTATAATTTCTGTATAAGCTCATCTCATGTGACCAACATTTTCTGTTGTTATTAGTTGTTTTAATGCATCTCCTTCATTCTACCATCCATTGTTTTCCTATGTGGTTCTTGAGTGTTCATCTCTGCCACTGCCAGTGGGGATCAAATCCGGCCGCAGCTCCAACGCCTACTTGACCCAAGATGAATACTAGTTTTCTCAAAGACTTGACCACTATTCTCCCATGGACCATCGCTCATTTAACCAAAGGTATTATGAGTTCCTTGATTACTTTCAGGCACACGATGGACCAATATTTTTAAAAGTATGCGTGAATATTCTTGCGATGGCATTGCAAATGATTACATGGCAGTTTTGGCAAAGAAGTTTGGTGCTGCTATTGTTTCTATGTTGCCTTTTTTTTTTGTGACATGATTGAACTGTTGGATTCTATTCTTGCAATACCCAACACATTTTCATTTCTACAACCTGTGAATGAATGGGAACCTGTGAATGAATGGGACTTCCACCCTCTGATAATTTTTTAATCAATGTATCTTCTTCACTATCTTCTACGCCTTCATACTCGATATTACATGTCATTTAGTTTGGGAGAAAGGTTAGGGAATTGGTTTATATATTTATATATACCTTGGTAATAATAGTAAAAGAAACCCTAGGATTTAGATTGAAAACGAGGAGTATATTTGTTAAATAAAAATGGATAGTATATTATGCAGGATTTAACTTCCACAAAACTTGCATTTCTTTGAAATAGTTTAGATTTGTAACCTAACAGATTATTTTCCTTTGTATATGACTAGCTTAGCATTTTTGTAAGCCTTGTAGATTAGTTTTCATTGTCCCTCCTTAGAATATCTCAACAATCCAAGAGTTTCTTGAGTATTAAATTGCTGACCTGGCATCATGGACTTGTAGATCTGGTTTTTTTTTAAAGTTTAAATCAAGTGCATAATATAATTGTTGTGATATTTATTCCTAAATTGTTGTAATCTAGATCTTGACAGTTTCTGTGGTATTTGTTGCAGCTCATGCATATCATTATACCCTTTTCATTTTCAATTCGTATTATTTATATATATATAGATTTGTTTATATATAATCAAAATAATAGTGCGTTTGGTTTGCAGGTTAGGTGGGACTGGAGCTAGAGCTTGGAGCTTTGGCCCTCAGGCCCAGATTTCAAACAAAAGCTCTGATACCATATGTAGTGGCCAGTAAGAAAAAAAAATCAACAAGCCTAGTAAAATCCTTACAATTACGCATAACATTTATAACATAGAATTTCTGAGTGCGTAAATAATTCATTAACATCAAATAAACATATAAAATTTTAGCAGAATTTAACATTTAACATTTAACTACAGCATACAAATAACTTAGCCATTTCACAAACAAATTACCTGCTTCTGATGCTAATTTCTGTCGATATGATTATCCCTTCCCTGCTTCCTTGTTTCCTTGTTGTTGCCTTCCTGTTGCCTGATGCACTGACCAACACTGCCCAAACCTACTATCCTCCCAGCCAGCTAGGAGCAGCCTGTCTGGCTCCCTAGCTCCAGGAAACTGAAAGGAATCCTGGCCCCCGTGCCCAAAACCCCCAGCAAACTGGTGCCCCCTGTACTAATCCTCCCGACTACAGAGCTCAAACTCTATTCCCTGCAAATCCAAGAGGACCCCCAAAAAAAAATTTCCAGTAGAAAAATGATGCTTCCTTCCTTCGTAACCTCCTCCGCTCATATCCCTCCTTCAATGCCCTTTCCTCATTTACTTCCTTACCTACACATAGTTAATCCCCCTTATCCTTTCATTTATTATTTTATCCTTTCATAATTAATATATTATCCCTTCGTAATTAATATCTTATCCCGTTCTGTGTATGTAAGTCTTTAACAATTTAAACTTATAATTTATTAACCCTATTAATTTAATACCCATGTCAATGAATGTAACATGTAATTAATTAATCAATTAATTAATCAAATTGTAACCATTAATTAATTAATAAATATTTAATTAGTATCATTATACCAATATTTTTTTAATTAATAATATGTTAGAAAAATTAATTACTAAATAAATTTTACTTAATAATTCCCTAAACATATATTCTACTAGGGTTGCTACAATTTCAAAATGTGCAAAATGTGTGTTGCGCTTTTCCAGCTGTCTTCTACCTTTATGGTTACTTGGATGGCTACTTACGATGCTCCTACATCACCCAATCACATGGATACTTCAGATGGAGCAATTCTTTGATCTACATAATGTGCCACATACACAAAAGGTATGAATTGTTTCTTTATATTTAGAACTCAATCAATTTGTATGGTATCGATGGATTAGTTCTCACAAATGACTCGTCACTTGGACAATTTTCACGAAATAAATGATAGCACACTATGAGGATACAAGGAGAAATACCTTCTTTAGCCAATTGATAAATCTCAAGCGAAAGGGTTCAGTTATAGAGCACATTGAGAAATTCCAAAGATTGAAAATAAAGGTAACAGATATTCTAGATGAACACTTGATTGATGTATTCATAGGAACTTTAAGGGATAACATTCAACATGAGGTTCTCCTTTTGGAACACAAATCATTGGAGAATGCATTTAGGGTGGAAAGACATGTTGAAAGTAAAAATATGGCTATGGATACTAGAAGGACCAATCCTAACATCTATAGACAGAATAATGCTCCTTCTTCTAAAACACCTCAACCTACAAGGTTGACACCTCAACAATTGGAGGAAAGAAAAGAAAAAGGTTTATGCTTTAATTGTGACAACAAGTACAGTAAGGGACATAAGTGTGGTGAGAAGAAATTATTCTACATAGATTGTGAAGAGGAAGAATAACAAGAACAAGAACCATCTCAAGATGAAAACGTAGAAGCAATTTCATCTAAAGAGTTGAATCCCACGATATCGTGTAATGCATCGGATGGAATTAGCACACGTCAAACCCTAAGGATCAAAGGATATATCAAAAAAGAAAATATAATAGTCCTAATTGATTATGGTAGTACTCATAATTTTATTCACTATAATTTAGCCAAAGATCTCAAATGCTTTGTATATCCAGTGCCAGAGTTTCAAGTAATGATTGCAAATGGACGAACTATCAATTGCTCAGGAAAATGAAATAATATCAATATTACTATGGGGGAATATGTAATGAATAGTCCATTGATTTCTATACCCATGGTTGGTCCCGATGTTGTACTAGGACTCCAATGGTTACAATCATTAGGAACAATGGCTTTTAATTTTCAAGAACTTTTTATGAAATTTTCATTGGAAGGAAAAGAAATTGAGTTAAGAGGTATCATAGGGAAACACAATAAGGTGATAAGCTCTAATGGCATGACAAAATTATTGAAAAAGAGGCATCAAGGTGTTATTGCACAACTATGGTCACTAGATGTTGAAACATCTAAGCCATCTATTCTTCAATATCTCCAAGGGATCATTGATAAGCATTCCAAAGTATTTGAAGATATTCCCAAAGGTCTTCCACCCACTCGAAATCATGATCATGATATTCACCTAATTCCTAAGAGTGTTCCTCCTAATATCAGACCATATAGATTCCCTCATGCCCAGAAGAGTGAAATTGAGTGCATGGTTGAAGAAATGCTAGAGGATGGCATTATTAGACCTAGCCAAAGTTCTTACTCTGCATCAGTGGTAATGGTATTCAAGAAACATGGCTCATGGCGTATGTGTCCAGATTATAGAGAGATCAACAAGATCACTATTAAATATAAGTTTCCCATTCCCACCATTGATGAATTGTTAGATGAACCTACATGGAGAAATCTATTTCACAAAGTTGGATCTCCGTTCAGAATTACATCCGATTAGAATGAAGGAACAAGATATCCCAAAAACAACATTCCAAACTCATGAGGGCCATTATGAATTTTTGGTCATGCCTTTTGGCCTTACAAATGCACCTTCCACATTCCAAGGGTTGATGAATTCCATTTTCAATCCCTTCCTTTGAAAATTTGTGTTAGTATTTTTTTATGATATACTAATCTATAGAAAGTCTTTGGAGGATCATGTGCAACATGTTTACAAGGTGCTACAACTACTAAAGCAGAAACAACTATATGCCAAACCATCCAATTGTTTCTTTGAAGTGAAGGAGGTAGATTATTTGGGTCATATTGTATCTCATGAAGGTGTCAAGGTAGACCCTAACAAGATTAAGGCCATGATGGACTAACCGATTCCCAAAACATTGAAGAATCCTAGAGGATTTTTGGGTTTGACAGGTTACTACCACAAGTTTGTTCGACACTATGGAAGAATAGAAGAACCTTTAACGACACTAACTAAGAAGGATGCATTTTCATGGAATCCATAGACAAATAAATATTTTGAACAACTTAAAGAGGTGATGTACAAATCTCCTGTCTTGACCACTCTAGACTTCACGAAAACCTTTATTGTTGAATGTGATGCCTCGGGAAATGGAATTGGTGTTCTCCTAATGCAATATGGAAGGCCCTTGGCTTTTCAAAGTCAATTGCTCAAGGAAAAGGACTTACACAAACCCATTTATGAGAAGAAAATGATGGAAATACTACATGCATTGAAGAAATGGCATCCTTACCTAATAGATAGGCACTTCAAGGTCAAAACAGATCATGGTAGTCTTAAATACTTCTTGGAACAAAGACTGTCTTCAAAAGAAAAAAAAATGGGTAACCAATATATTGGGTTATGATTTTGAAATCGTCTATAAAAAAGGGAAGAAATTTTTTGTGGAAGATGCACTCTCAAGAAATGATGAAGATGTTGAGGCCTTTCTCTGTGCTATCTTGATCATCCAATCTGATTGGATAATAGAAGAAATAGATGAATGGAAGAATGAGGAAAAAGTGTGTACTCTCAATCAAAGGTTGCAGTAGGATTCCAGTGCATCAGGTACATTTACATGGAAAAATGATTCACTATGGTACAAATATTGATTATATTTATGTAAGAACTCCCAACTCAAACAAAAGGTACTATTGTAATTGCACACCTCTCCGATAGGAGGGTAGTCAAGAATTTTGAAAACCTACCATAGGGTCAAGAACAAATGTTTTTGGGATGGCCTTAAAACTGATGTTCAAAGGTTTGTGGAAGAATGTTTGGTTTGTCAACAAAATAAGGTGTAAACAATTAAGACCACAGGTATTTTACAACCATTAGCCATCCCAAGTCAGCGTTGAGAGGAGGTTTCCATGGATTTCATTACAGGGTTACCAAAGTCTGAAGGAAAGAGTGTCATCATGGTGATTGTTGATAGACTTACCAAGTACACACACTTTTGTGCACTATATCCTTCCTTCAAATCCACTATAGTTTCCACCACATTCATGGAGACAATTCAAAATCTACGTGGCATCCCAAATATTATTGTAAGTGACAGAGATCCCATCTTCACTAGACATTTTTTGACATAATTATTTTCTTGTTTGGGCACTCAATTGGCTCATAGTGCATCCTATCATCCTCAATTTGTTGGACAAACTGAGATAGTGAACAAATGTCTGGAAGGCTACCTTTGTTTCTTTGTCTCTGATAAACAAACACAATGGTTCAAATGGTTACCCTTGGCAGAATGGCAGTATAACACTTCCTTTCATACTGCAACAAAAATGACACCATTTATGGCACTCTATGGACACTACCCTCCTTCCATTACTTCTTCTCTAAAATAAATATCTAAGGTTCAAGTAGTGGAATATCACATCGAACATCAACAACAAGTTCTCCAAATATTAAAGGACAACTTGACCATGGCACAAAATCGCATGAAACAACAAGTAGATCGACATAGTAGTGAAAGAAGATTTGAAGTCAGGGATTGGTTGTTTTTAAGAATACAACCATACAAACATATGTACCTCAAGTAATCCAAGAAGGATAATAAATTATCACCAAAATACTATGGCCCTTATAAGGTGTTGCAAAAGATTGGTACTATGGCATACAAATTGGAGTTGGATGCATCTGCATGAGTACACCCAATTTTCCATGTTTCATTCTTAAAGAAGGTTATAGGTGATAAGATCCCAGTTCAAACTATATTTCCAAAAATTGAAACGAAAGGAAAAATCATATTGGAGCTTAAAGCCATCACTGACACAAGAATTCGCCGGCTGAGGAATATATCCATTTCAGAGTATCTCATTAAATGGAGGAAACTATCGGCTGAAGATTCCACTTGGGAAGATGAGTCTTTTACATAGAAACATCTAGAGTTACTCAAGCATTGTGGACAACACTTGTCTCAAGGGGAGGGGCATGTTAAGCCCTAAATAGTGGCTCATTACCCCTTAATTGGGGCATATTACATTAGTAATGTTGTTTTATTTATGTCGGCTTTAGTCCATTAGTTGTAATTATACCTCCTAGTCTCCTATATATACCAAGGATACATTTTCATTTGGAATCTTCTTGTATTTGGAAATTTATGTGGGCATAAGGATGTTTCCCCCTTGAAGAGGATTATTATCTGAATTTATCTCTTTTTCAAGGCGTTGAGTACTTATTCTGAGGTTTTTCTATGCTATATTGATATTTGGTTCCTAACAATTTTACAAAATGGGATGAAGCTGTCCCACTTAAGAATTCAACAAATGATCAGGTAATTTCTTTCCTTGAAAATAACATCTTTTCTAGATTTGGTCTTCCGTTGGAAATTATTACAGACAATGGTCCCGCTTTCACTTCTACTAAGATGAACCAATTTTTAGCCAAGTTGGGGGTTAAACATTTCACCTCATCATCTTATTATCCCCAAGGAAATAGGAAGGTTGGGTCTACCAAAAAAAATATGGTGAGAATCCTCAAAAGGCTCATCAGAGTTAATCCTCGTCAATGGCACACTCTCCTCACTTATTCCCTTTGGGAAGATTAAACTACCACCAAGGTAATCATAGATTGCACCCCTTTTCATCTTGTCTATGGTCAAGAAGCCATTCTACCCACTGAGATAGAACTTTATTCCTTAATTTTGATGCTACATATCGAAGAATTAAATTCTTCTTATGTTTCACAACAGATAAATGCACTCCTAGCTTTAGATGAGAAAAGGATGTTTGCCTTGGATAATATAAAGAGGAGACAACAAAATGTTAAGTATTTCAAAAAGAGTGTCAAGACCGTCAAATTTAAAGTCAATGAAAAGGTACTGATGTGGGATTCAGCTAACACTGATAGGGGAAGGCATTCAAAGTTCGAAAAATTATGGTTGGGTCCTTTCAAGATCGCTTTTGTCCTCGGTACTAATTCTTACATTCTACAATATTTACACGAGTGATTGTTTTCATACAACACTAACGGTTCTCACTTAAAACATTACGTGGAACCAACTTGAAACGTTCTAACGCTTTTTGGGTTTTATGTATTTTAGTAGTCTAGCTCTGCATTCTTTTTCATTTTTACTGTTTCTCATTTCTACTTTATAGTAATTTGATTTCTGCTTTATGTTTTTAACAATTTCACATTGCTTTTACAATTCTGTCATTTTATCTTTGTTGTTTTAAATTCCACAATCTTAATTTTGTTATGATTTTTATTGCTTTTTCATCTTTTAATTGTTTTGGTTCAAGAATAAGATGTTGGATGAGTTATGCCACAGTTACACTTCTACAAGTTACAATCAAGCTTACACATTTGTTACGATGTTTCCCCTGAAAACACACTTGAATTTGTTATCTACTTTCACTGTTGTATTATAAAGAAATCAGTTATCTCTCGCTTATGCTTTCCATTTCTTCATCCATTTGAGAGTTAAAAGAGAAAGTCCATAAATTTTTATCCTTGAAGTAAAGAGAAAATTTTGGTTGAATGATTATGCATACAGGGATAAACCCCCCTCATACTTAACATTTTTTAATGAGTTATTCTCAAATTCACAGTCATTTTTCCATTAAATCCACTCACTTCCCCCTATTGAATAATCATCCTGGTTATATATTCTTGACCTGTTGTTATTGGTCTACGAAACCATGAATTCTGAGTTCTAAATCTATTGAAAACAAATTTCCCTGTGGAGTCGCCAGTTTTTTTACGATTAAAATCACAACGAAGATTTCACCCGCAAAGTATTGCTAAAGCCTATTAATTATAAGATAATGATATATATAATACCAGTAACTGGGAACCCCTTGTATATTGGAGGATCATATCTATTTCTTATTTGATGTTTATGCTGTTGTTCGACATTGCTTACAGGTTTGAGCATGACTGATGTTCAAATCTTGGTTCTATTCACAACAAATGGATGATGGATAATTCATGCTATGTGTTGGTTTGCTACTCTAAATTCTTAATTTCATCTCATGAGGGATTATATGAACTATTATTTCAATGCTAATTTATCCATGATTTATTATATATTACACCTGCAAAAAACATATGTTAGTCATGAAAAAGGATAAAAGGAATATTGAGTAAACCTAGAGGAGCTATCCCATACTATGCTACCTTATATGCATTGAAGTTTAAGAAATGGTGATCGATCCTAACTAACCATTGAAGTTGCTATATGATTTATTGAGTTATATGAAAGAACATTCGATAAGAGTTATGGTATGTTTGGTAATAGATTAATGTGATGTAGGGTGGGGCACTTGGAAAGTAATGGATGTTGGTTTCGATGCATGGATTAATTGAGTAAATTAATGGAATGGTTGGTTGTCATGTACTAAGTGATTGAATGAGTAAAGGATGGAAGCAATGTACATTTACTGAACGTCACTCCATACCTCTCCCATTGGCTGTCACCCTATCTTGGATATTTTCAATTGTGTTTCACTGTGGTTAATATTCGATTTTCAGGCAAGCGAAGAACTGCTGGGACAAGCTTGTATTTTTAAGGATTTTTGGTTACAGGTATGTCTTTCCGCCATCCATGGACACGCTTTTCTTATGAAACAGATGTTGGCTCGGTGATGTATTAGTATGTTCTTTTATTAAGGTTGGAAACTGTGTGAACTTGGGTGTTTCTCTGGAATGGTTTTTTGTGTGTTATTCATTACAAGTAGAATATTGGATGTTGAAGTCACGATTTTATTGACTTCTCTATGTGGTGGAAGCCATGAAATCTCTCTATTATCTTTATGGGTTTATTTTTGGCGGGTTTCATTTGGTCGAGACTTGTCGGCCTCCTACACACAGTTCTTGTAACCATACCTAGTCTTATTTGTTGGGTGTTGTGTTTGGGTTTAACTACCTTGGGTCACTCCATATAATTTTCACCTGGATGTGGGATCACTTATGGTATTTGTGCAGTTGGTTATGATGGCTATTATGCCAAGAATATTTCTTTAGTATTGGTGACTATTTCATGCTCTACTTTTATATCAACATTATTTGTCTTTTGGTGGGGGGAATCTATGGGGTTATTCCTTGCATGTTCTCGGTGTTATTTACTAGCCAATAGAGTAGCCTCTTCTCCTCTTTTCATAATCTCTCCTTCTTGGTGTGAACTGTATCCATGTATTGCAAGCTACTAGTTACATGGCCTGTGTGTACATCGTGTTGTATTGAAGGGTTCTCACCTACTGTTGATGTGGTTGACTCCAGTCTTCCTATGTTAGTTTCACCAAGCAAACCCTTGATTACTTAGAGCCTATCCTTGATTATTTTAAGCCCAATTTTGATAAAGGAACCAATTATTTTTGGTTTGGCACATGGTGGACTGTTATGATTTGGTGGAGTATCATCGATAGTGGTTTATTATTGTTTGTCTCTATTAATAGCGTCTGTTAGCACCAAAAGTCACCACTGGATTTCTATAGAGGTAAGCCTAATACCCATCAATTTTATGTCACAGTGAATAGTTTAAAGGCAGTCTAATGGACGCAGACTCAGGATGGCATCGTTCTAACTTAGAAAAATGGGTTGACATGCATAGGCAAGTGAGGTCTTGATCTAACTTCAGACATTAATTTGAAGTATAGTGGTGAGTGGGGGGAAGAACTTAATGAGAATGAAATGGTATGCTATGGACATTCAATCTTCCAGTAGCCTAAGGAGGAAAATCTTCAAATACAAGATCCTCTTTAATTCATAACTTCAAGAAACTGAAACTGTTATAACAATACTGCAATCAAATATACATTACAATACAGTCACAACAACCTGAATAGGTCATCCATGCCCGAGATCCCACCATCAGGGGGAAAAGAGAACACAAGAAACTGGTTAAAACTGGTTGTAATGTCATCGTGATCAAACCTCCATCACAAAAACAAAACTACCCTCGACTGGATCCTCCATGCCCGAGTGTTTCAATGCAACAGTTAAAGAAAGATGAAAGGATATTGACTTTCATTAAACAAGAAGTCTCGAATACATATCATAACTATAGATTCAAAGGATTTACTAAAACTTTACCAATCGGGAGCTTAGCTCAACCATCGACCGTTAAAAAATATAAAAACTATGTTTATATACTCAAAGAAACTTGCCTCCTACAAAAATGTGCTTTGATCACTGCATTCAAGGATCAACGTCTGCCTCTTCTTCTATTAGATCACACCTGCATTCTTCTGTCAGATGTGATCTCGAATCGATATGGCTCTGGCAGGGAAATTTACCCATAGCTGTACCATAGGTTGACCGCTCCTGAACCTCCATGCCTTCCATTTATGTGGTGAAATGAGGTTTCAACCACCTTATTTATTCTCAATAACTACTTTTATTGGGATCAGGAAGAGGCCTGATGCCCATGAATGTTCCAGGTGAACTCACAATCCTTTTCAGTCAATTCTAGCACCTCGAGGATACACAACTATTCTCCTGTAACCAAATCAGGATCTCGAGCCTTTCGTGTAACTTCTTCTTATCACCCCATGCGACCACAAGCCATGATATTATTCTTTTCCCAGATGATATTTTAGGGATTCACATCTCAGGATTTTTCACTCCCACTTATTTCCAATGTCCCTATGCTCAATCCCATAAAAGTACCCATCCAAACCAATGGTCATATCTTTTTTGATCCGACGACCATGATCATCTCCTTGAATAGCTTTAGTCGTCTATCGTTCAATCCAATGCTTATTTTCTTTTGGCCCTAGCTTCCATGTGACCTCAAGCTGCAATCGTGGGCCCAACCTTTAGGCGCATCACGACCTTGTGTTTCGCGAGTTCACGAGGTGCTTCATGCCCAAACCCCCGAGTCGCGAAATTTTGATCCCTCAGATCTTGTGGCACACGTCTCTCTGCATTGGACGACCTAGATCATTTCTGGACTTAGTGCTTCACGAGACTCCAAGACTCTTCCCTCTTACTTTCCCGACTCATGAAATCGTGAAAAGTCGATCCTGCAACACATGTCCCTTAATTTGGATGACTCAGATTAAATCCATTGGTTTTTTTCATCTCGGGGTTTCAGGCTATGGATGCACCTTTACGATGAGAACCCTGAACTCCTGATTCATACGCTAATTTTTTTACCATTGATCATGATTGATCCTGCCTACCTGTATTTTAAGCCCAAAATGAGCTTTTCTGTGTGCTACGCTCGAACGCTTTATGTGCAGGGTGCAGACTAGGATACCCTACTTCCCTTGACAACTATTGGTGATAACATTTGGCTCCACGGGGGATAGATTCCTCCCTGTAAGGCTCTAAGATCTTCAGTAGTTCCAGTCGCCTTCTGTTGGGCTATGGAGTCAATCTCAAAACACCCTGTTGAGGAATACATGCCGATCAGTAAAAAGTGAAAACAAACATACATGGGATCCATAGGAGCTTATTTATATACAGTCCTAGAGTAATTTATTTTTACATGGTGCTAGGTGAAAGAAAATTTCCACCATAGTCATCCAAGTAACTTCCTGAATGGAAGTTCTTCTACTCTGTCAGCGACTGATAACAGATGATGCCACCGTGACAACATAATGGTTACATCCTTCATCTTTCCTCCAAAGGTTGAAGTTGATATAAAGCTAGGTGGATTCAAGGCATGAAGGAAATGTAACTCCATGTACTCACTGACAGGCTCATAAAATGAGTGGAAAACTCCAGAAACTTTGTAGCAGATAGTGCAATCTGCTCCACAGCTGCTCACACATGGATAAATATATTTGGTAAGCACAGGTGGATGAGAAGTTGATGCAGGATGATTGATCTCAAGAGATGGTTTCTCACTGACAGGATCTGGGAAAGCTATAAACTGCACCTTTAGTTTCTCCTCTTCTTCTTCATGACTCCCCCAAGGATCAGATTCATAATCATCATACACAGGAACCATGAAAAATCTCTCCTCTTCATCGCCTTCAATGGGATATTCATCAAATATGGGCTGCTCTTAGTCAGTATCTGCAACAACTTCTTCCTCACAAGCAAGGATGCTCAAAAAATCTGATTCAGGGACAGATATATCCTCCACATTTTCCTCATAAGAACAACAAACAACATCTACCTTAGTCCCATATCTAGGAGAAATATCTACTGTAGAATTTTTTTTCTCATAGACATCAGAATTTTCAAAAGAGACATGTCGGTCGTCATGAACATCTCCAAGAAAAGATACATCTGAAATGATGTCAGATGTTTCTAAGCTACAACCATCATAATGAATATCATCCAACACCTCTAGACCTTCATATAAAATGATTTCCTACATAGTAAACAAATCATCACAAATATGGTTTTCATGGCTAGAAGAATCTTCATGAAACAAGGAAAACTCATCACAATAGTTTTCATAAAGACACTGAGTTGGAAAATAATATTTACAAAACCAATTGAAAGATGCATGAAAACTGTGCAAATATTTGATTCTTTCAACGGGAAGAGATTGACACCAATCAATGGCAGCTCCTTTCAATGAATATCTGGAAATCTTGATCTGAACATCTTCATGCAGGATATGAAGCTGATGAATAAAATTGTGAAAAAGGAGAAAGTGTTCAGCTGGTACCTCCCCCTCCTTTCCTTGAAACTTGAGAAGGCTACATTCCCATTCCTCTCTACTAGGTAGTGGGTTAGGGGAACCAACTATCTTGGAAAAATCATAGAAAGAAAACCTTTGAGCCAAGATTTTGTCCACTCTGAACAAGTGGAGTCACCGATCGATCCTTAAACCATGGAGTCACTAGGTGAATGATATGCAGTAGGAGTGTGTTTGGCCTTTGATCACCATCAAAGACCAGATCTGATCGATATGTTCTCCCAAGGGCTACCAGGTGTAGCCAGAAGAAGCCACACTAAAACAACGAAGAGGAGAAAATGGAGTCTCCTTAGTAGAGTCACCAGGTGCACAGTTGCAATCTTCAATGTACTAAGTTTTGATGCACCTTCAGAACCAACAAAGCTTTGTCATTCAATCCTAGGGAAAATATTTAATTTCATCACCAACAATGATGCCAAAAATGTTAGCACAAGAAGTCACCACTGGATTTTTGCAGAGGTAAGCCCGATACCCATCAGTTTTATGTCACAATGAATATTTTAAAGGCGGTCTAATGGATGCAGACTCAGGATGGCATCGTTCTAACTCAGAAAATTAGGTTGGCATGCATAAGCAAGTGCGGTCTTGATCTAATATCAGCCAGTAATTTGCAGTATAGTGGTGAGTGGGGGGGAGAACTTAAGGAGAATGAAATGGTCTTCTATGGACATCCAGTTTTCCAGCAACCTAAGGAGGAAAAGCTTGAAATACAAGATTCTCTTGAATTCAGAACTTCAAGAAACTGAAACTGCTATAACAATACTAAAATCAAACATACATTACAATACAGTCACAACAACCTAATTATATCATCCATGCTCAAGATCCCAACATCAAGGGGAAAAGAGAACACAAGAAACTGGTTAAAATTGGTTGCAATGTCGTCGTGATCAAACCTCCATCACAAAAAAACAAATACCCTCGAATGGATCCTCCATGCATGAGTGTTCTAACGCAGAAGTTACACAAATATGAAACGAAGCTGACTTTCATTAAACAAGAAGTCTGAAATACATATCATAACTAGAGAACCAGAGGCTTTCCTAAAACTTTACCACTCGGGAGCTTAGCTCAACCATCGAACATTACAGAATATAAAACTGAGTATATATACTCACAGAAACTTGCCTCCTATAGAAACCCACTCTGATCACTGCATTCAAGGCTCAGTTTCTACCTCCTCTTCTATCATACCGCACATGCATTCTTCTGTCAAACGCAATCTCAGATCGGTATGGCTCTAGCAGGGAAATTCACCCACAGGGGTACCATAGGCTGACCACTCAAGAACCTCCATGCCTTCCATTTATTTGGTGAAACTAGGTTTCAACCACCTTATTTATTCTCATTAACACATTTTATTGGGATCAAGACGAGGCCTGATGCCCATGAATGTTCCAGGCGGACTCACAATCCTTTTCAGTCAATTCTAGCACCTCGAGGATACACAACTATTATCCTGTAACCAAATCGGGTGCTCCAGCCTTTCGTGCAACTTCTTCCTATCACCCCATGCGACCATGGGCCATGATCTCATTCTTATCCTGCATGATATTTTGGGGATTCGCATCTCAGTAGTTTTCACTCCCACTGATTTCCAATGTCTTGATGCTCAATCCCACAAAACAACCAATCCAAAACAATGGTAAGATCTCCTTCGATCTGTTGGCCACGATCGTCCCCTTGAATATCTTCAGTCTCATATCATTCAATCCAATGCTTAATTTATTTTTTTCCCAACTTCCATGTGACCACAAGCTGCGATCGTGGGCCCAACGTTCATGCATGTTGCTATCTTGTGTTTCACGAGTTCACGAGGTGCTTCATGCCCAAACCCCCATGTCATGAAATTGTGATCCCTCAGATCGCATGACATGCATCTCTTGGCATTGGCTGACCTAGATCATTTTGGGACTTAGCGCTTCACGAGCCTCCAAGACTCGACCCTCTTACTTTCTCAACTCACGAAATAATGAAAAGACGATCCTACGTCGTGCGTCCCTTAATTTGGACGGCTCATATTAAAGCCATCAAATTTTCACGTCTCAGGGTTTTGGGATATGGATGCACCTTTACAACGATAACCCCAAACTCCTGATTCCCACGCTAATGTTCCGACCATTGATCGAGATTGAGCTTGACTGCTTGTATTTTAAGGCCGAAATGAGATTGTCTGCATGCTGCGCTTGGGCGCTTCCTATGCAAGCCATGGACCAGGATACCCTGTGTCCCTTGACAACTATTGGTGATAACACCGTCAACAAAGTTTTATGATTAGTGTATAATGACTACATTTTTTTACTATGGAAATTGATTCGATGGTTCGGCATGGTTCAAATCGGTTGATTTGAGAAATGGGATTGGGCATACATTTGTTGTCTCCTTGTGTCGGATTGATAACTCAACATCGTTTGATGTTTTGATTCAGAGTAATTAGGCATGTACAATCATATAAATGCGCTTTATTTTTGAATGGTATGTGTGTTCGTAAAACATGGTGTGAGTTTAAATGATGGTTTTTGTTACTCTGTGTTGAAATTACTCAATCGAGATCATTGAAATTTAAAGTATTGATGGTTGTGACTTGGATGTTTGTTGTGTATGTTTATGGATATCGTATATTGTATCATTGATTGCACCATCAGTTATGGGCATGGGTTCTATAACAATATTGTTTAATTACAATATTAATTGTTAAATTGGTTAGAGAATTGGAATTGGGCACGATTTTAAAAGAACTTGTGATCGTGTTAGATATGAGAAAGAATTTCATGAATAGTGGTTGATGTTTGATGCTAAACATAGTTAAAACAAATGATTGTGTGTTCATTGGGATTTTTTTTAAATATTAGATGGAAGAAGTGGAAGGCACCTGATTATTTTTACTGGATGTTTGAAGAGCTTATCGATTTTGAGTATGATGACACTGTGTAAATAAAAAGTGTTGAAGATTTGAATGTGGATAGTGAACAAGTGTTAACATACAATAAGTTTTTAGTTGGTGTTGGATTGTTTGCATTAAATACAAAATTGTCTTATGGATTACTTAATTAACTTTACAAACAATATTCTCTCTTCTCCCTACCATTATTTCACTTTTCGCACATTACAATCCCCTCGCCTTCCCATATTCATTATTCATCCTCTGTTCTTAAATTTAATTACAGCTAAGAGAACCTTTCTATTGTTACAGTTTATAAGATTTCACAGGGATGAATTACAGTAATGTATTCTTTGGGTTTATGATACAATTGATTGTTTTATGTCTGTGATCAGTAATCGTGATCTTTTCCCCCCTCATTTTAAAATGTTTTGCTCATTACAACCCCTCACTTATCCCAGAACCCTTATTCACCCCGTGCTCATTAATGAATACTAAACAATTGTATGGATTGGATTGCATGAGTCTGATATGTTGTTGAGCCAAATTTTATTTCATATTTTTAAAAGTCTTGTCATGTATGGTTGTTAGAGAAACTATTTGCTAATCAATTATGTATACAAGAATGATCTTTTCAAACAAAAGGTTGAAAATCAAGGCTAGTCATGCCCCTGACAAAGGAAAAGCTACCACTGCCCCTTCCTCACCTTCAAATCATTCTGATAAATATGTTTCCTCCCACATGCATTTGAGGGAAGATTGCTCTCATGTGATCAGTGAGATTTGGCCTAAAGGCCCAGCATAGCCGAAGGAAAATTCAGAGAGATCAAGAGGTGACAACAACAACAAGTGAAATATTGCATCTTAGAGTGGAAAATATGAATTTTAAGTTTTATTTTATTTATTCTTGATGACGGTTGACTTCAGAAATTTTGGACAACATGCTTCTTTTTGGATATATGAGTAATGTATTTTGAAAATAATTTCAAAAATCATTGGATAAATTGTCAAATATGAATGTGATGATGGGATTCACAAGGAGGGATCTTTTGTTTAATCAACTAGTTGTGTTATGATTGTTAAAAGCTAAAGGGAGTCACAAGGGGTCCCACCTACTAGTTATTATTTATTTAAAAAAAACCCTTATTACGATTTATTACTTTTGCCCCTAACTAAAACATTGGTTGAGATTTTAGTTAACTTAACTAATGAAGTAGTTCAACTACTTCAACCAATTATAATTTTATTAAAGGAAAAAGGAAAGGGAGGAACACGGGGAGATAGAAGGGGAAGCATACTAACGTTTACTCTTTGAGTTTGTGTTGAGATAGTTTAGTTTTCATTCATTCCTTGATTTATCACAAGACTAATTATTTTTTATGATAGTAGGGTCTTATTGTAGACAACAAGATTCAGGGCTGAATTGCATCATTTAGACACTTGTTTTTCAGAGGTGTTTATCTATCTTTGATAGTCTGCGTAGACTTGTCTTTTTGTGAATCCGTTTTCATGACTGACAAAGGCTATTGTGCAGAGTCGAGTGGGCAGCAATCTATGGCAAGCTAATCCAGCTTTTAGAGTTCAGTTTTTTATTTTCTGTCAGAGGTCCTTTTGTATGTTTCATTGGGGAAATCTAAGTTTGACTTTGGTCCAAAATTTCTTCACGAATTTTTGTAATGAGAATGACTCTTTGATGAATTGGAATGAAATAAAGGATTTCTTTATGTCTCATCTATCTTGATTATCGACTTGGTGTCTTTACTTCTGTTTCTATATTTATTTCAGCAACTGTTATATTCAAAAAATCACATAAATAATGAATTTTTCAGAAAGCTTTTATTTATGAAAAGACCAACCTAAGCACTTGTAATCAATACTTGTGAGTTAGGATATTAATTTTGATGGCTATAAACCTAAGGTAATATTCCCTTGCATTTTTCTTTAGCCAAGCATAATTTGAAAACGCTTGAGTAAGATCATTTCATATCTTTCCCTCAACAAGGCTATCAAAGCTACATAACTTAATTAGAAGTTTATTTATGGTTTTATTAACTGTGAAAATAAATGATTTCACATGTATATAAACTGATGAGGGGTCCCTTTATCTTGTGAGGGAACCCATCAGATGGATTATGCACCCACTCCCCTCCTGGGTCGTGGATCGACTATTTTGCAATGCAAGGATGACCCTCTGATATTCAATCAGGATATCAAATAAGTATACTTTGACTCTTTTACTTACCTCATTATTTAATGTTTGTACACTAGTAAGTTACTAATACTATCACATTACTCTATTTCAGGTTTGAAGAAAATGAGAGTGCACTTGGTGAAGAAAAATTGGCCTGTCCGCAAAAGGTATTCAAGTTCCATATTTATTTCGCCATTCCATACGTGCACTAGCAGACGATTTTATGTACTCCTTTAAAATTCTTGTTTAGACTAGATATAGAGTTCTTGGGTCTATGGGAAATCCAGACTCTAACATTTTGATCACCGACCTATTGACTTTAATAAATATATTTTGGCAAATATCCTATGATCTACTGTATCAGATATCTTTCTTTGATAATAGATAAAAGAGTGTATTTGAGACTTTTGTTCTTTATACTCGTCATAATAGCTGAAAATGCAATACAACATGTTTATACTTTTTTCTTTTTTTTTTCCTGAAGTATTTTATTATGTACAGTAATGAACAACAATCAATAATATAGATCTATCATGTCCAATAGGCACATATACATAGATTTTATATTTATCTATATCTACACACACACACACACACACACACATATACTAAACATTAAAACTTCATATAAACACCACTACAGGTATTCTTACATAGTGGTAAGCCATAATCTAACATGGTTGTACAATCCACTTTAAACAGATTTTACTTACATGTATAAAATTGTAAAACATATTAACAACTAGATAACATCCATAATATAAAATCAAAAATAAAAGTACATAGATGAGATACATATCTGAATAATGATGCTAAGAAACAAATGGAAAAACCACGTTCTGCCCAACCGTATAAACATAACAACCATGATCACTTGTGTTGATCACCCCCTAGCCTGACCATGACTCCATAATGGAGAAATAAATTATACTCCTTAGCCAATGTCATCTTCAACAGTTCAGAAAATGATTTTCCTCACACCATATGTTCTCATAACAACACAACAATTGTCAATCCCAACATACTAAGCAACATCTTTCCTCCTACATATGTTGCATTTATCTTGTGCCTATGTCTTTCCATTCCTTTCCCTCTTTGGGGAAATTCACATCTTTACAAATCCATGATTTTTAGGGGCTACTAGTGGCCAAATTCAATTTCTGCCACTTTCAAAAATCATCTATGAGTTAACTCAAACCTATTCCCCACTCATGGAGTCATAGTAAGTTATTTTTAACCTTGTTGTTCCATTTGTATTCCAGAATTTAATTTATTAAAAAGTTTTTCTCATACATGTGTCCGTCAAAAGAGGATAGTTGGGAAAGTAAAAAAAATTCCCAAGAGTCATAAAATAATAATTGCAACATCCAAGATTCTAAAATTTGGATTTTCCATAAATGGAAATTTATTCTTAAATTTAGATTTTCCAAAAATGGAAATTTATTTCTGAATTAAACTTGGAATTTAATTTTTAATAATTTGAGGATATCACACACAGTTGGGAATATATACCCCTTCTTCAAAATCTCTTCAAGTTTCATTTGCAACTCCTTTAGATCTAGTGCACTCATCCTATAAGGAGTCTTGGATACTCGAGCTACTCCAGGCATCAGATTTATAGAGAAATCAATATCTCTTTTATAGGGTAATCCTAGTATTTCTTTAAACACATCCTCAAACTCCTTTAAGACTACATAATATTCAATATTTGACACCTTATCCTTAGGTGTTTCTTCCATATGATATGCAAATATTTGACATCACTTCCTGTAACATTTATTCAGCTGCATTGTTGATATTTCTCTGACAGTTATTGCCCTAGGAATTCTTTAGACTATCCTTAGGTTCCCTTCCTCATGCAGACAAGTAAATTCCTTGTTATGAAAATATAAAATAGAATGGTGTTGGCCCAACCAATCCATACCAATTAAACAGTCATAGGAACCTAAAGGAAACATGTTAAAATCTTCCTTGGTGCTCAACCCATTCATTCCCACTTGACATGACTTAACCATCTCATTAACCCTTCTTTTGGCTCTGGTAGCCAACTGCACCAACCAAGATTTTCCATGCTTTCTTCCTAGAAAATGAAATATTTACACCATCTTAGGATATATATAACTATGACTAGCTCCTAAATCAATTAAAATTGCAATGGTTTGGTTGTTCATCATACCTTCCACTTCAATCATGTGTGATTGAAATCAAACTTTCCTTTTGTCCAGGGCTGTACAGATCCTGGGTATATTTCAACCCATGTCCTCCATTGTTTAAGCTTGTTGTACATTCTGAAAAACTCTCACTTTTTCACTTCTGTGAGGACAATCTCTATACTTATGGTCTCCTTTACAACCCCGAAATTTAATAGGTGGCTTCCTTGACCTTTTCCCACCTGTCTAAATTATTCTAGGATCTCTAGAAGTTGGATATCCCTGAGGACTATTTATGAAGAATGTTGTCTTATTCCCTTTATTCCTTTGTTCCATTTTAAATTCTTCTTATCTTCCCAAGCATTTTGGAAATTTGGTTTTTCTTTGTGTTCATCATATCAACATTTAGCTCGCCTTATAGTCTCCTCCAACGTCTTTGGATAATCATATTGTATATTTTCATCGATGAATGATGAAAGCCCACTCAAATACCTCTAAATCTTAATTGTCTCATCCTTTATGAAGGAGACATACTTTAATGTTTCTAAAAACCTTCTTTCATATTCATCAATGGCCATACTCCCCAAATTGAGTTAAAATACCTCCTCCATTTTCTTGTCATAATATCTCTTAGTCAAGTATTTGTTTTCAAAATACTTCTTGAATTCCTTCAAAGTAACATTTTTCTCTTTAATGTATTTCACTTGCACAAGATCATCCCACCACATGGATGCCTTTCCCTTGAGCTGATCGATAAAAATTCTTCTTATGCATGTGAAGAATAATTATGCAATTGAAAATATTTTCTCATGCCTAGCAACCATGTCTCTTCATATTCATCCTTCTTGTGCTCACCATAAAATGTAGGAGGTTTGATTTTGTTCATTTCTCCTCACAATTCATCCATCCCCGACCCCTCCTTGTTATTTCTGATAGGGGTTGAACTGCAGCTACCGTGTGTTCTCTTATTGGAATTCCTTGGCAAGTGATGGCGATGTCTGCTAACACTCCTTGATCTTCCTTTCTCCTCTAGAGACCTATGAATTCCTGATTTGATTGAGCCATTCTCCTTATCCAATTTATTTTCAATTATATACAGGCTCTGCATTAAATTCATGTTCAAGTCCTCCTGCTACTCCTTGGATTTCATAATCCTTTCATTATCATATTTATGACTTTGGACATCTTTCTGCAAATTTTTAATGGTCTCTACCATATTCACGTTTTCATCCTTTCCTTCTGCATGTCCATTGGAGTTTGTTCCTTCAATTCCCATATGGACATCTGTCCCTTTGATCTCATATTCCTAGATGTAAGCCCCCTATGCATATTCCATTCCTCTACACTCTGTGATGATCCTGATATGATCTAGTTGTTGTTAAATCTGCAAAATAAGCAACCAATAGAACTTTATCAGGAAAATTGTTTCAACAATTTCATGAAAATATGAACCATTATGGTTCAATAGTATATCAGAGTTATTTCTTCCTATTTTATGAGAAATTGTTTGTTCAACTCTATTTTATGGTGACCAATTATATTCTACTGTCCAATATATTTCCAATGAGTGCTCCCTTGCTAAATTCCGATTCTTGAAATGAATGTTATGGATATTTGAAGAATTGTGCTTCATGGGAGGTAATTCCTATACATTTCTTCTTCTTTCTCAGAGTCAAATTGGCTCTTGGATCTGTACTAGATCTTCTCTTCAACTTTACAGGACTTATTTACTTTTTTAGGTGTAGGTCTATACAAATAAAAAAACCCATGGGCTCTTTTTCTAAGCCCCTTTTTGTCCTTAAAATCAATTTTCAAGCGCTAGCCTTTTTTCTTTAGCCCCCAATCTCATGTGACCATGGGCTATGACAAAGAGCTTAGCCACATGGTGTTTTTATGAGCTCTGAGTCTTTAGAGATCCAAAACTTCAGGCTTCAGATGTTTTCATAGCATCACACTTTACATTCTCTGAGCTTCAAACTAGCAAACTCCTATAAGGTACTTCTTCGAAGCTTCAGGGCTCCGATGCTTTGGAGCTTCGAGATTTTGAGGTTCTTATACCTTTACACCTTATTTCTCCCAAACTCTAAACTTCCAAATTTTCATGCTGGCACATTGGCGTTTTATTACTCTGCTAGTCTGTTGCTTCAGGGTTCGAAAGTTTGGACCACACAACATGCAAATTTCCCTGAACATCGAATGAACCAACTACTTTGGTGCTCCCAAGATTTGAATCTTCGAGCTTCGAAAGATCTTGAAAAAACATACACACATATCCTAGAATGTTGAATCTCTAAAATTCCACAATCTCCTCAATAATCATGCACCAGGGGGTTGCTGGGTGTCAAAAATATAGATATGGCACTTGGCCCAATCTATGTATGACACATGTCAAGTTTTAATTAGCCCAAAAGGTCTATGAAAATATTGAATCAGGATGGAACATGGAATTCTTAGTGTGGTTCCATTTCACCCTAGGTTACTTTAGCAAGCCACATAACTCTGGTGCTTTGGGATTTCAGACAACTTCTCAGTACCACACAACACATCTCTCAAATGCCAAATTTGTTAACAGGTCCACGTCATCATAGGTGACATCATCATGCCATGTCACTCAAACACTATGCGACTTCAAGACTTCGAGACTTCAGAGAATATCACATGAGATCACATCAAAACACTTGAATGTCGAAATTTTGAACTGCTGAACAATATTGTAACATCCCCAAAAATAAAGTATTTTTGAAATTTAAAATTTGTTGGAAAATTATTTCGTTTTTAGTAAATTCGAATTTGGAAAGGTTTTGCCATTTATGGAAATTTTGAATTTCGATTTTGATAATTGTAATTAATTATTATGACTATTGGATAGAGATATGATTTGATCCAACTAATTATTTGACTATGACACTTGTATGAAAATGTAATATTTTATATTGATTGCAGGAGGACAAATGGAACAACCATGTTAAAATCAGTTGACCATGACTCCATGAGTGGGGAACATGTTGGAAATACCTATGGACTGATTATTACAAGTGGAAAATCAGAGATTTGGTCATTGGAAG
>JASDQU010010294.1:143404-192076 GCA_032191745.1 Picea mariana | reverse complement strand
GAAAGACCTAGGCAAAAGCATTTTTTTTTGTTAAATAACATATGTGAGGAGGCAGGACGCTGCCTAGTATGCTGGGAGGAGGAACTATGGAATACTTGTTGTTGTGAACATTGATTATGAGTGTGAGGCAAGGGATAAGACTACTCATAGAGGAAGACATTGCTGAAGAGGAGATTTCAAGTTTTCCCTCATGGATTCATGGTCAAGCTAGGGGTTGAATTGGGTAAGCGTTGGATGCCTTATTCTACAGTTGGGTGGAACGTGTTTGTTCCCTTTATTTTCCCACAGACTACTTCCGATATGTCTCTTTACTCTCCTCTTTTCATGATTGTACTATTGAAATGATTGTATCTGGTTTCTATCATAGCCGATTATCTTTCCAGCATATGTATTATATAGAATTATAGAGTTGTTGTATATTAATTAAAGTAGAAATAATTTAAATAGATAAAAAGGATGTAGCTATTCGAGCCTGGTATATTAGTCATTGTAAGGATGAAATTAGTATTCTATGGGATATATCTATGTCTGTTTTCTGTAAGTTCTGTGTGGTAGGAACATAATTGATATCTTAAATTATGAAATTATAAAGTGATCAGTTATAGATCTAGTGGAAATAAAAGCCATATTCGAACGTTAGATGGTGTTACAGTACTACTGTGTGTTGATCGTGTCAAGACAGATCTAATTCTACTTAATGAAATAAAATTTAAGCATGTACATCCTGAAAACTACAATTTCTGGAATGATATACCAATCATAAGATAATCATACGGTCAAACATCTTTAAGTACCCAATATATATCATGAGATTTCAATCTGTGTAAACATTTAGAGAAATCTGGAGCAAATGAAAATTATTATAATCATGCATGTCTGTATTGAAATATATAACCACGACTATCTAAAATCTCGAATATAAATATTGTATATTACAAAAAGGTTTCAATGAGATATAACTGTGAATAGTTAATACACAAGGGATAAGTATCGACTGTCATAGAACAATACTATGAAACCTCACTGTATAGATCATAGAAGAGGGTTATAACTGTTTCCCTCATAATAACCACAAAACGAAAGGAATGTACAAAGCCAACAGAATGCCTAGGATGAGTCCTTCGACTCTCTAGAGTATAAACCTTGGATGGTGAAACTCGTTTCAATATCGGGTTTCTTCCCTTCTAACAAGTATTTAAAATTACAAGTAAATCTGTTACCCTAGAAGGCCTGATAGCAACAGAACCTTGCGGTGAAATTTTACATAGTAGTGAATAGAACCTAGAGTCTAAGATGAAGTCTGGTTGTCGTAACTCGAGTACCTTTTCAGGTCTGGCGACCAACGAATCCATCAAACACAAAGATCTGAATCCTGAAAAGGGAATGGATCGCATGAGTCAAAAATGAAACTTAGAGGGAACAAAAGTTAAATAGAAATGGATTATATCTAAAACAGAAGTAGTGCAACTTAATCATAAGGAAATAAGTCACTCGCAAAGAAGATTAACGAAATTAAAATACATAATTATTACTTATCTTGCGATCGGTGTGGAATCTTTTCCATCAATGCCAACGAGTGAATCCATCCTCAGTCGAAAGGGGGAAATAGAACCAAAGAATGTTGATGGGTACTCTCACAGGAAACCAGGGCCCATCATTAATGATTATAACTGAGAAAATTCTTCATCGAATAAGGACAACGAATAAAAATAGGATTGTAAACAAGTAGAATAGTAACTACATACAGTATGAATACATAAACCATTGGGATAGCTACCACAAATTGATTAATTCTTTTCTTTACCCTTTTCATTGAAGTAATATGAAGTGACATTCATAAATACACATTTCCAGAGTTGAATGCTTGGAAACAAAATCCCTAAACCGAAAACAGTTTCGCAGGCGAACTGATCACAGAAGTTCAAAGATCTTTGTTATTCCTGACTCTTTGAGAATCCAGGGAATATAGATTACACAACCTCATCAACCACATTGACAAACATTTTATATACATAGGATATGATGATAGATATACGAATCATAGTAGAAACAAGAAATAATTTACTCAACGATAAATATGCCAAGGACACCCGCCATAAGATGCAGGTCTTTGGGTGTTACCAAAGTTATACATTGGGATCCTTATTTAATCTTAGGGATCCCTGTCACTTATATGCACAGACTCATGGCAGGAAGGGAAATAAACCTTCGAATCCTTAACACCTGAAAAGGAATCATAACCAAGAATGTAGTCTCTTAATCTAGTTATACCGAGTTCAGACCCACATTACTGAACTGGAGTCATGTAGAACTTACCTATGAACTAGAACACCGACTCATAGACTGGCAACTCTCCCATCCCCTTCAAAATCCCTTACAGTCCAATCCTTCTACGAGGGTTCATAGAGGAAAGGATACCTATCACAAAATAACAGGAGATAAGTAAAGAAATCCAACACAGAATAGGAAATCTCAAGCGACCCAACAAACCCATAAACGCAAAACCAGAGAGGATCAATACCAACAGAGTCTTCAATATTTAAGAGTCTCGGATTCAAGGGAAAAAGAAAATAACACAAATTCTTTGGCTTACCATGTACGACGAACACCAAGTAATAAATGCCTCCATATCCTCCGCCCAAGTCGCGTCCACCCAAGACCATCAACCTCTTACAGAGTTAAGAGCTACCATAGGGTTGCACTAAGGAATTTTCTTTCGTTTTGAAAATACCTAGAAACATGTGGGAGACATCATTAATCACCTACCCACCCTTCCCAAAAGTAGAGTAATGGTGATAGTATGCAACAATACGCTACCATGTGAATGAGGTTAAGTGGCAGGGTTTCATTGACACAATCATTGAGTTATAAACATCGGAAGGTTCCCTGGCATATTGCCATTACTCAGGCTGGACAGGGGCTTTAACTTAGGACCTGACAAGTACATCAATTGAATTTACACCAAGTCTGCGCGAAGTATATGACTCCATTAGGGGCATTCCTAATACAACCGATAAATCCAGTTTCTCGTCAGTTGGAATGAGACTACCTGGCTCATTAACATTAACGCTTTCAGGAAGGAGGACTAGCACGCTTGAACCCTTCAACGATGACAACCATCAACCCACCACAAATCGAGATTCATGGTTGGGTAAGGGTAATCATGATCTATTTTACATAGAGTGTATCATTCGAACAATTTTAACAAAGTTTTAAAGTCCCTCATTAATCTAAGACTAGTGATCTTTAATACGAGTAGTTCCTTTCGGAACCCAATAATTCTCCTATAGGTGCTCGTATGTATAAGCAATGATAATGTTATGTTGGAGAGATTGGAATACCCTAATGTTTAACACTTTATAAATCTATGTCTTGGGATGGGCCTTTACCCCTTTTGCTAACTTTTGTTAGTAAATTGAGGAACTAATTTTTTAACGAGTTTAGCCTTGTAACCTTTATATATATGGTTTTTAGATAACCAGAGATGTTTAAAGATAAAATTCTCTTACAAAGGAAGGTAGTTGTATCGACAACATTAGCAACCATAGCCTTATGGGAGTGATAGTATCGACACCTAATCACATACGATAACCTTGATACCTTCAAAACAAGTTGATCAAAGAAAAGGAAATTTTAATGTCACTAAGAAAAAAAAATATTTTGGAATTTTGAGGTTCATTACATATGGTATCAGAGAAACAGGTTATAGCAACTGGACCTTGAATAGGGCCATCTTATTTTATTATATTTAATTATGTTGTTATAAAGATAATAAAAACCTTTATTGTTACAAACAAAAAACCTTTTATGTTTTTTGTTAATCATGGCAGCAGTAAATGACGACGGGGAAATCCGAATCGATGGAAATATGGAACAAAGACCTCCTGAAAATCAGAGACAAAATAGTGACGGAAGTTCACCTACTAAAGTTCTAGAAACAATGAGGAATCTCATCGTCGAACTGTAGGTTTTCAAAGCCGACAATGAAAAATTAAAGAAAGCTCAGCAGGAAAAACAGGAAATAAATGAAGTCCTACTGCATAGTATAGTGACCAAGAAAATCCCAAATGATGATAATAATGATGAAGAAGTCAGAAAGAGAGCTTACAAGAATTATGGGCCTGAAATAGAAAAAGGAGACAGTTTGTATGAAGGTACACCTTCTGCTGAGGACAAAACTAAAGCAGATCGAAAGAAGAAACAAGTAGACCACCTTGAAGGGGAATTCAAGAAAATTAAACCAGTTGCCTTTGATGGAGAATCCAGAACAATAGGAGCTAAGGCATGGTTATTGGACATCAAAAAATGCTTCCAGATATATAACTATTCCAGTAATATGAAGGTCAAAATGGCCATATACAATCTGAAAGGGAAGGCCAACATTTGGTGGCAAGACCTGAAATTGGCCAAAGGCCTAAAGGAAAAACAGATGGAATGGTCTCATTTCAAGAATTATTTAGAGAAATAGTATCTATCTGAAAGCTAATATGAAAGGAAAACAAAAGATTTTACGAGTTAAGACTTGGACAGATGAAAATGGAGGACCTTATAAATAAATTTCTAGAATTATGAAGGTTCGTGCCTTACATTCGGAAGGATAAGGTAAAAATCCAACGATTCTTAAGTTATTTACTGCAATCCTATAGGGACAAAATTGATTTTGACAACCCCAAATCCTTGAGTGAAGTATTCAGGAAAGAACGAATGTGCTACGATCAATATAAACAATGAGCAGAGTTTCCCAAAGCCTAGAAGGATAAGAAGAAAGATCGAATGAACCAGTGGAAGAAGGGATACCAGCCAGCTCCATATCGTAATGCAGCAAAAAGATTTCCAAGAAACGATTTTCACTCCAACCATCCGAATACGCAAGGCAGCGTTAAACTGGTAAATCTAGGAATGAAGAAGTTTGGGGACAGCCCCCGCAAAGCACTAAAGTGCTGGGAATGTGGAGAACCTCATCTAAGGAGGAACTGTCCTTGTTTAAGTTTAGCAAATAGAACTTCTATTCATAATTTACAGGAAGCCTCAATGATGGGAGACATGGGCAGAAGCTTGCATCGGATTAATTCAGCCATAAACGAACGACAAGCTGACCACCAATCCTCCATGGTAGAATTCGAAGGTAAAATCAATAACACCCAAATTTCTATTTTAATTGATCCTGGAGCTACGTTAAGTTATATCACTCCTGGAGTAGTAGAGTCAAATAAACTTAAGAGAATGAAACACACAAAATCATGGATGGTATAGTTAGCAATAGGAACAAAAAGGAAAGTGGTTGACATTGTTTCTAATTTTGAATTTAACTTAGATGGTCAAAACATAAAAACAACTCTGAATATTCTACCACTAGGATCCTACGATATGATCATTGGAATGGATTGGTTGGAAAGACACAAAGAAATTTTAGATTGTTATACAAATACACTTAACTATAAAGATGATTGTGACACTACTAGAACAACCCAAGGTATACCAAAACCAGTATCAGTTAGACAAGTCACAACAATGCAATTCAAGAAATGTATGAGAAATGGGTGTCAATTTTAGGCCATCCAAATAAGGAATCTATTAGAAAAAGAATATAAGCCGAAACTAGAAGATTTTTCTGTCCTGCGTGAGTTGAGAGACATGTTTGTAGATGAGATACCGAAATTACCTCCTAGAAGGAAATAGACTTCTCAAAAGCACCTTACTGAATGAGTTTACTTGAATTGACAGAACTAAAGATACAACTATAAGAATTGTTGGACAAAAAGTATATCAGACCCAGTGTTTCACCATGGGGATCACCAGTCCTCTTTGTGAAAAAGAAAGATGGTACTCTAAGACTATGCATCGACTATAGACAATTGAATAAAATGACTATTAGGAACAAGTACCCCTTACCTAGAATAAATGACCTGTTCGATCAAGTAGGTGGGTCCAAAATCTTTTCAAAATTGGATTTACGATCCAGTTACCATCAAGTCAGGATAAAATATGAGGACATAAGCAAAACAACCTTTTGAACAAGATATGGACACTATGAATTCATAGTCATACCTTTCGGCCTCACTAACGCACTAGCCACATTTATGTGCCTGATGAACAGTATTTTCAGTCAGTACTTAGACAAGTTTGTACTAGTATTTATTGATGATATTTTCATGTATTCTAAAATGGAGAAAGAACATGAAGAACACTTAAGATCATCCTGTAAACTTTAAGGAAGCACCAACTGTATGTTAAATTCGATAAGTGCGATTTTTACCAGAAGAAGATATAGTACCTAGGACACGTAATATCTGTAGAAGGCGTTGCAGTCGACCCTGAGAAAGTAAGAGCCATTATGGAATGGTTGGTACCAAAGGATGTAGAGGACATCCGGTCATTCATGGGAATCACCGGATATTATCGCAGATTCATAGAAGGATTTTCCAAAATAGCTTATCCTATCACGTCATTACAAAAGAAAGGGACCAAGTTTAACTGGTCACAAAAGTGTCAAGACAGTTTTAACAAGATGAAGGAATTATTAACAACTGCACCTATATTGAAGGTAGCAGACCCAGATAAAGACTTTACTGTATGTGTTGATGCAAGTAAAGAAGGACTAGTTTGTGTCCTAACTCGGGAAGGACACATGATTTGTTATGAGTCCCGTAAATTAAAAGAACATGAGTGAAATTATGTCACTCATTACTTAGAATTGGTAGAGGTAATACACGCCTTGAAAATGTGGCAACACTACATAATGGGTAGAAAATTTCTACTATTGACGGATAATAGCAGTGTGAAATATTTTTTTATCCAACGAGATCTTAATGCAAGGCAAGCAAGATGGCTAGCCTTCTTGAGAAAATTCGACTTCAAACTTAGACATATTAAGGGTAAGGAAAATAAGGTAGAAGACGCTTTAAGAAGAGGAGTCCATGGGTTATTTGAAATAAATATCAGCAGGGCAGAAAGTGATCGGGAAAAAAGAATAAGGACGGTAGGTTTTAACGATGAAAATTACACTAAGATAACGGAAGAATTACAAAATAGTACCGCAATCTCAGATAAACTAGATCTAAGTATCAAAAAGAAGGGACTATTACAATTTAAAATAGACTTTACATACCAGATTTAGCAGAGTTAAAGTTAATAGTCTTGGACGAATTGCATAAGAAACCATATTCTAGCCATCTAGGATACCAGAAAACGATAACAACACTTAGAAAACTATTTTACTGGCCTATTATGAAGGGAGAAATAGAAGAATACTTGGCTAGGTGCCAATATTGTCAGCAGTTTAAGGCCGAACACCAGCATCCAGATGGCCTATTACAGCCATTACCAGTACCAGAATGGAAATGGGAGACCATATCACTGGACTTTATAACAGGTTTTCCAAAAAATCAGAAACAAAATGATTCTATTATGGTTGTAATCGATAAACTAAGTAAGTTTGCACACTTTATTCCTGTAAATTATACTTTTATAGCTATAAACATTGCTTAAATATTTATGATAGAAATTTATAGATTGCATAGTATTCCTAAAATGGTGATTTCAGATAGAGATGTAAAATTCACATCCGCTTTTTGGAAGGAATTGTTTGCAGGGATAAATACTAATTTGAATTTCAGTACGAGTTATCACCCACAAACGGATGGACAAACCAAATCATAGAGGATATGCTCTGCATGTACTTAATAACAAAACCAAACAAGTGGGAAGACTATCTACACTTGGTAGAATTTGCATATAACAATGGGTACCAAAATTTGGCTAAGTTAACCCCTTTCGAAGTACTGTATGGCAGAAAGTGTACGAATCCAATTACCTGGGATAACTCGATTGATAGAATCATGGTTGGACCAAAGATTCTCCAAGAAATGGAGAACATGGTAAGGAAGGTACAACAAAACTTAAAAGAAGCACAGGACAGACCGAAGAGCTATGCAGATCGAAAAAGAAGACACTTGGAATGTCAAGTGGGAGACCATGTTTATTTGAAGGTCAAAGCCCGAAAAAGCTCGTTGAAGTTAGGAAACTGTGCCAAGCTGGCACCTAGGTTTTGTGGGCCCTTCGAGATACTAGCTCGAGTTGGACCCGTAGCATACCAACTTTCACTTCCAGCTAATCTAAGAATTCATAATGTATTACATGTTTCTTTGTTGAAAACGTATGTTCATGACCCTACTCATATGATTGATTGGAACTTGGTGCAGGTGGAACCTGAAGGCGAGTTCTAGGTGGAACCCCTACGTATTCTGGACCAGAGAGAAATAACACTTTGGAACAGTGTCGTCACTCAGGTAAAGGTGCAATGGAAGCACTTTATTCCTGAGGAAGCCACTTGGGAGTTGGAGGGAGATTTGCGGAAATATCATCCAATCCTATTCCAAGAAAGGAACGAACACTGAGGACAATGTTTTTTTGAAGGGGGAAAAGATGTGACATCCCCAAAAATAAGATATTTTTGAAATTTAAAATTTGTTGGAAAATTATTCCATTTTTAGTAAATTCAAATTTCGAAAAAAAATTCCATTGATGGCAATTCCAAATTTCGAATTTGATAATTGTAATTAATTATTATGACTGTTGGAAAGAGATTTGATCTGACCCGACTAATTATTTGACTATGACACTTGTATGAAAACATAATATTTTATATTGATTGCAGGAGGACAAATGGAACAACCATGTTAAAATCAGCTGACCATGACTCCATGAGTGGGGAACATGTTGGAACTACCTCTGGGCTGATTATTATAAGTGGAAAATAAGAGATTTGGCCATTGGCAGCCCTTGAAAATTAGGGATTTAGAAATCTATGAAAATTCCCAAGGGGGGGGAAGAAAGACCTAGGAAAAAGCATTTTTTTTTTGTTAAATAGCATATGTTAGGAGGCAGGACACTGCCTAGTATGTTGGGGGGAGAAACTACGGAATACTTTTTGTTATAAAGAATGATTATGAGTGTGAGGCAAGGGAGAAGACTACTCATAGAGGAAGACATTACTAAAGAGGAGATTTCAAGTTTGCCTTCATGGATTCATGGTCAGGCTAGGGGGTGAATTGGGTAAGCGTTGGATGCCCTATTCTACGGTTGGGAGAAACGTGGTTATTCCCTTTGTTTTCCCGCGAACTACTTCAGTTATGTCTCTTTACTCTCCTCTTTTCATGATTTTACTATTGAAATGATTGTATCTGGTTCCTATCATAGACGATTATCTTTCCATCATATGTATTAGATAGAATTACAGAGTTGTTGTATATTAGTTAAGCAAAAATAATTTAAATCAATTAAAAGGCTGTAACTATTCGAGCCTGGTATATTAGTCATTCTAAGGATGAAACCAGTATTCTACAGGATATATCCATGTTTGTTTTCAGTAAGTTCTGTGTGATAGGAACATAATCGATATCCTAAATTATGAAATTATAAAGTGATGAGTTATAGATCTAGTGGAAATAAAAGCTAGGTCTGAACATTAGATGGTGTTATAGTACTACTGTGTGTTAATCATGTCAAGACAGATCTAATTCTACTTAATGAAATAAAAATTAAGCATGTACATCCTGGAAACTACAATTTCTGGAACGATCTACCGATCATAAGATAATCATAAGGTCAAACATCTTTAAGTACCCAATATATATCATGAGATTTCAATCTATGTAAACATTTAGAGAAATATGGAGCAAATGAAAATTATTATAATCATGCATGTCTATATTGAAATATATAACCACAACTATCTAAAACCCCGAATATAAATATTGCATATTACAGAAAGGTTTCCATGAGATATAACTGCGAATAGTTAATACACAGGGGATAAGTATCGACTGTCATAGAACAATACTATGAAACCTCATTGTATAAATTATAGAAGAGGGTTATAATTTTTCCCCTCGTAATAGCCACAAAATGAAAGGAATCTACAGAGTCGACAGAATGCCTAGGATGAGTCCTTCGACTTTCTAGAATATAAACCTTGGATGGTGAAACTCATTTCAATACGGGGTTTCTTCCCTTCTAACAAGTATTTAAAATTACATGTAAATATGTTACCCTGGAAGGCCTGATAGCAACAGAACCTTGCGGCGAAATTTTACATAGTAGCGAACAAAACCTAGAGTCTAAGATGAGGTCTGGTTGTCAGAACTCGAGTACCTTTTTGGGTTCGGTGAACAACGAATCCATCAGACGCGAAGCATCCGAATCTTGAAAAGGGAATGGATTGCATGAGTCAGCAATGAAACTTAGAGGGAACAAAAGTTAAATAGAAACATATTATATCCAAAATAGAAGTAGTGCAATTTAATCGTAAGGAAATCAATCACTCACAAAGAAGATTAACGAAATTAAAATACAGAATTATTACTTAGCTTGCGATTGGTGTGGAATATTTTCCATCGATGCCAATGAGTGAATCCATCCTCAGTAGAAAGGGGGAAATGGAACCAAAGAATTCTGATGGGTACCCTCACAGGAAACAAGGGCCCAACATTAATTATTATAACCGAGAAAATTCTTCATTGAATAAGGATAGCGAATAAAAACAAGACTGTAAACAAGAAGAATAGTAACTACATACAGTATGAATACATAAACCATTGGGATAGCTACCACAAAATGATTAGTTCTTTTATTTACCCTTTTCATTGAAGTAATATGAAGAGACATTCATAAATAGACATTTCCAGAGCCGAATGCTTGGAATAAAAATCCCTAAACCGAAAACAATTTCACAGGCGAAATGATCATAAAAGTTCAAAGATTCTCATTATTCCCGACTCCTTGCGAATCTAGGGAATATATATTACACAACCTCATCAACCACATTGAATAACAGTTGATATACATCAGGTATGATGACAGATATACGAATCATAGTAGAAACAAAAAATAATTTACTCAACAATAAATATGCCAAAGACACCCAACGTAAGATGCAGGCCTTTGGGTGTTACAAAAGTTATACATTGGGATCCTTATTTACTGTTAGGGATCCCTCTTACTTATATGCATAGACTCATGACAAGAGGGGAAATAAACCTTCAAATCCTTAACACCCGAAAAGGAATCATAACCAGGAATGTAATCTCTTAATCGAGTTATATCGAGTTCAGACCTACATTACAGAACTGGAGTCGTGTAGAACTTACCTCTGAACTAGAACACTAGCTCGTAGACTGGAAAATCTCCTGTCCCATTCAAAATCAATTATAGTTTGAGCCTTCTACGAGGGTTCGTAGAGGAAAGGATACCTATCGTAGAATAACAGGAGATAAGTAAAGAAACCCAACACAGAATAGGAAATCTCCGATGATCCAACAAACTCATAAATGCAAAACCAGAGAAGATCAATACCAACAGAGTCTTCAATATTTAAGAGTCCTAGATTCAAGGGAAAAAGAAAATAACACAAATTCTTAGTCTTACCATGTACAGGGAACACCAAGGAATAAACACCTCCATATCCTCCGCCCAAGACCATCAACCTTTTAAAGAGTTAAGAGCTACCACAGGGTTTCACTAAGGAATTTTATTTCATTTTACAAATACCTAGACACATGTTGGAGACAACATTAATCACCTACCCACCCTTTACCGAAGTAGAGTAATGGTGATAGTACGCAACAGTACGCTACCATGTGAATGAGATTAGGTGGCAGGGTTTGGTTGACACAATCATCGAGTTATAAACCTTGGAAGGTGCCCGAGCATATCGCCATTAATCAAGATGGACAAGGGCTTTAACTCAAGACCTGACAAGTACATCAGTTGAATTTACACCAAGTCTGTGTGAGGGAGATGACTCTGTTAGGGGCATTTCTAATACAACTGATAAATCCAATTTCTCATTAGTTGGAATGAGACTACCTAGTTCGTTAACCTTAATGCTTTTGAGAAGAAGGACTATCATGCTTGAACCCTTCAACGATGACAACCGTCAACCCACCACTAGTCTGGAGTCATGGTTGGGTAAGCGTAATAACGATCTATTTTACATAGAGTGTATCATTCGAACAATTTTAACAAGGTTTTAAAGTCTGTCATTAATCTAAGACTAGTGATCTTTAATACGAGTAGTTCCTTTCAGAACCCAATACCTCTCGTATAGCTGCTCGTATGTATAATCAATGATAATGTTATGTTGGAGAGATTGGAATACCCTAATGTTTAACACTTTATAAAGCTATGTCTCAGGATGGGCCTTTACCCCTTTTTCTAACTTTTGTTAATAAACTAAGGAACTATGTTTTTAATGAGTTTATCCTTGTAACCTTTATATATATGGTTTTTAGATAACTAGAGACATTTAAAGATAAAATTCTCTTACAAAGGAAGGTAGTTGTATTGACAACAGTAGAGACCATAGCCCTTATGGGAGTGATAGTATCGACACCTAATCACATATGATAACCTTGAGACCTTCGAAACAAGTTGATCGAAGAAAAGGAAATTTTAATGTCACTAAGTTTTTATTTTTATTTTTTGGAAGTTTGAGGTTCATTACAAGTACCCTCTAGAGCTTCAGAACTTCAGAAAAATTCTCATATGCACACTTTAAAACTCCAAATCACTGAACTTCCGAACTCTCGATCAAGTCCACATCACTCCGACACTCCAAGACTTCTGAAATTTGATCTTTGGAAGATTTCACACCAACACACTTTATAACTCTTGAACACAGAACTTTTGAACAAGTGTTCCACGAAGCTTCGGAACTTCGGTGCTCTGGGACCTCAAAACTTCAGGTATTGGAGGATTTCGCTGTTGAATACCACCACACCACTGAACTGTTGAACAAAAAATTATGAACACTTTATAATATTTGAACACTTGTCCCCAAACATGAGAGGTCCATATTGGTTTTGGACTTTGGGAATTCAGGACAAAACCCAACTATGTGCAACCACAACCAGATTTCCCAGAATGTTGAACTGTTAAACGAATTAGGGGATCCAATAATCTTTCTTCTCCCAAATGATCTATGATGTGGGTTCACTCTGCGAGTTTGAAGCTTCGAGGCTCTTGTCTCTTTCTTGAAGAAAGTTTAAAACACTCAGAGGGAGAAGTATGAAGGACTTTGATGCTTAATGACTTCGCACATTCTCCAAATCCAATGACTATGAAGTATTTGGTCCCCTCCCAAATAGATATCGACCCTTCTTCTTCTCAAAAAGAGATATTTATCTTCTGTGGTTTGAAAATTATAGAAGTATCCTATGTACTCCTTGTGATTCAAATTTGACCCCTCCCAGGTAGGATTTATCTTGTACAGATATTAAATTATGAAAATTTCACCGCTTTGGCCAATTTCCTCCAATTTTACAAGAATTTAACAACAAAAATTGGGGATTTTTCCCAATTCCATTAAAGTGACTCAAATCAACTTGCTTGGCCCATCCAGGCTCGGCGTTGGAAACTAGAGCTCTGATACCAAATTGTAACACACCCAACCTTATACATGTTGGTCTATGCCACACTTAAACTATTGTGGAAATTCATACATATAAGACATAAATAGACAATAACATTATGCTAATACACAGATTCATGCAAAATTAACAGTAATCCTATACATACAACATACAGAGGAAATAATCATAACTATAAAGACATGTATAAATGCACAACATGCAACTGAATAAAGAATTGATACTTATATTTGTATAGAAGACCAAAACTTGTGTGCATACCTTCCACGATCCTCCCAGCCTTAGACCACATTTCTCGTCACTCTTAGAAGTGGGCCACCCCTAAGCTGGGACTAAAATCCACCTGGGTAAAGGGATTCCTAGGCTGAGACAACTCATACAATAGGAAGTATCTCATTCCAGGGGCCAACTCAAACTAGCATCCTACAGCCTCTCATTCTCCACATGTCGGTCCCACCCTAGGTAGTGTGCCCCTTCTCTGCTCAACAATCCTTTGGCTTCCCCACTTCCCTTCTAGGGCTTCAAAAACATGCCAAAAATGAATTCTCAAACCACTATAACTGCAATTGGGCTCCCTCATAAAAACAATTCGCAATAATTCTCTCACCTAGAGAGAGTTGCTGGCAGGCCTAAGAGTTTGTCTCTTCAATCCCACAGGCCTGACAACCTGTCTCTTCAATACCATAGGCTTGACAACCTACTTCTTCAATCCATCTCTCTAGTCAAAAAATTACAAGCTAAGGTAAAGGCAACAAAATAAAATGGGTATGGAACATGTTTTGTTCACATTACAAAGCTACAACCCCCACTCACCTCAATACAAGTGCATTGTGTCTTCGAGGAGGGATCCAGGTTACCAATGATAACAAGAAAGTATGGGTAGCTCAACAATGCATGTAGGTTATAGAGATGCATTAATAATGGAGAGATCAACAGATGGAGATAATGGTCGGTCCCCCTAAATGGATGAGTGAGTGTGCTCATGAATGGGAAAAAATGGAAAAACAGACTAGTTTCCCCACATATATTTGCATGCACCCTGATTGACACATGGCCCTCCAAGAATTCATTCCTCTACACTTGTAAATCATTCCACTTCCCATAAGAACTTAGGATAATAAGATATTTATCCTTTCCTTAGTATTTTGTAATAATAATATAATATTCCCTTAGTGTTAATCCCTCTAGCTTAGCCCCTTTTCTAGGCTCTTAGCCCCTCCCTTTCCCTTACTGATGGAGTTTAGTCCCCCATATATGAAAGAATGTATTATATTAATAATATGAGTGTTTACATATACAAAATTAGGCTCACTGGCCTTTAACATCTAGGCTCTCTGGCCTAATCACCACATAAGCCTCCTAGATTATAATCACTTGGCTCACCAACCTATAAAACATATTTACAATTCAAATGGGGTTTGTTCTTGGGGTATTACACAAACTAATACAGATCATGAAAGCCTCAAGTATTTTTTAGAGCAACGATCTTCCTCTCCAGAGAAACAAAAATGAGTAACTAATCTCATTGGATATGATTATGAGATCATTTATAAGAAAGGGAAAGAACATGTGGTTTTTTACTCTCTTTCTCGAAAATATAAAGATGAAGGGTCCCTTTTCTCCCCATGTTTCATTGTAACATATTGGCTCCAAGTTGTTCGCCATGAATGGCTACAAGATCCTAATTTTTTTCAATTGATCCAACAATTTCAAGCCAATTCTCCAGTTTCCCCAGTGTACTCTTGGCACAATGATGATATTTTCTACAAAGGTCATTTGTATTTATGTAAACAATAACAACTTAAATCCACATTTCTTTGTAAGCTTCATGCTACACTGAAAACTGGGCACTCATGGTTTACCAAAACCTATAACTAGGTCAAACATTCTTTTTTCTGGGATGGTATGAAAAAGGGCGTTCTCACTTTTGTGGAAGAATGTGATGTTTGTCAATGTAACAAGGGAGAAACAATCAAATATCTTGGAACACTCCAACTTCTTCCGATTCCACCTACTATTTGAAGGGATATCTCTATGGATTTTATTGTGGGATTACTAAAACAAGAAATAATTCTATCATGATGGTTGTAGTTGATCGTATTTCCAAGTATTCTCATTTATGTGCTCTTCAATACCCCTTTACTGCATCCAATGTGTCTCAACATCTCATGGATCATGTCTTCAATCTTCGTGGAATTCATCATTCTATTGTTTCTGATCAAGATCCCACTTTCACTAGCAATTTTTGGCAAGAATTGTCCAGGCTACAGGGCACCCAATTATGTCTCAGGACCTCCTATCATCCCCAGACTGATGGTCAATCTAAAGTTGCCAGCAAGTGTTTGGATAATTATTTGAGGTGTTTTTCCTCTAAAAGGAAAAATCAATGGGTTCAATAGTTACCATTAGTTGAATGGTGGTACAACACTTATTACCATACAACTACTCGTGTGACTCCTTTTGAAGCAGTATATGGACAAAATCCATCTTTTGTTCTCTCCTACATGCCAAGTGTCTTGAAGGTCTAGGTGGTTGACCAAACACTTACAATTCAAGAATCTATTCTCTGTACCCTCAAAGAGAATTTGGTCATGGATTAGAATCTCAGGAAGCAACAAGTTGATCAAGGTCGCTCAGAACATCCATTTATTGAAGGAGACCAGGTATTTCTTCGACTACAACCTTATAATAAAACTTTGCTCAAGGCCGAACATTTTTAGAGACAGTCAGCCAAATTTTATGGTCATTATACAGTTCTCAAGCACGTGGGACAGGTGACCTATTAGTTAGCTTTGCCTATTTCTTCTAAGCTCCATCTTGTTTTTCATGTCTCTTTCTTAAAGAAGGTGATCGGAACTAAGTGAAAAACTCAAACTAGCCTTCTCGAGTTGGATGAAGAAGGATCCATCTGGTTGTATCCACAAGTAGTTTTGGACCAGTCTRAGCATTGTCTTCGTCAACACGCCATCAAGGAAGTGTTATTCCAGTGGAAACATACAACTCCAATAGATTCCACCTGGGAGACAACTAACATTCTACAAGAATTTCCTCATATCAAGACTTGAGRACAAGGATGATTTTAAGGGTGGGGGGGGCATGTTAGGGACCTAACTGACCTAACCCCTCAAGTGGGTAGAATAATATATTTCCATGTAATAAAGCTAAATATTAATAATGCCTAGCAATAAGGACGAATAAGTCAATTGTAAGAATACCTAATAGAAGCTTCTGCTTCTATAAGGATCTTCCTCTAGATTTTTCTTTTGGATATATATATTTAGTATAAATAGAAGTAGATGGTATGAGAAGTTTTGTCTTGAAGAATTATTATAATAGAGCTCTTCTCTCCTGGAATTTTCCCCCTCAAAGAGGCAAGTGAACCTTGTTTCCTATCAATAAACGTATAACTATGTTTGCAGTATTTTCATATTATGTTGTTATCTTGTTGAAATTTTCTGTATTATTTCTCTTCTCTACTAATATAATATACCCAATACCTTACAATTATACTACGCGGACTTGTGTGTAGAGAAGAAATTCTACAGTGAAATTTTAGAGTAGCATGGCCCAATAGTATGTTAGGGTTGTTAGAGTTTTGCTGATTTAGAGTTGCAAAAGTTGAGGGTGTGTGAAGTGGCCCAACGTGGGGTGGTTGGGGATGTTACATTTTGGTATTATATCTATTGGTTCAACACCGAACTTATATGGGATAGAGGTTAACAAGAAGTTGCAGAGCTTTCGTTTCAACACTGAAGCTTGAATGAGTTGATTTATACTTAAAACAAAATTCAAATTGAGAAGTGGAAGAATTTGGAATTTCAGTGTGGCCATGGTGCACATTAAGTAAGAATGCATCGATGTGAGTTCTAATTTATTATATTATGGAATGATACATTGGAACTGTGTAGTAAAAAATAGTGTATATGTGTGTGCAGTAAAGGTTTCAAAATCCGTCGGACAAGATTTTGATGCGTGTGCATTACTAATACACAATGTACAAGTTAAAAATTGACATCATGCAGTGGTGTGTGTTTTGAATATCAATGTTCACATAGGATTCATAAGGAAGGATTTTGACAAGATGATGCAGAGTTTTAATGAAGTTGTTTCATAAATTCATCTAAAAAATCTTAATTGACTACACATTTTCTATAACTATTAGCGATTAGAGTAGGAAAAATTCAGTGCATAAGGTTAAAATCATGGATGATGCGTAGAAAACTCATAGTCATGATGATGAATTTGGATATTTTTATGTCAGATTGGATGTTGATGGTAGAAAATCTAAGGATGAGTGCATGAATTTGGTGGAAACTATAAAAGGACTACATAAATATGTCCAAAGCTATATGGCTCATAACAAAAGGCTTATGAGAGCCAAGGTGTAGCAACGAGACTTCAATGTCAAATTTATGCAAAACTTGGACAAAATAGAAAAAAAAATGGATAAGGAGACATAGTGGATTAGGTCAAGAAGTCACAAATATTATGATGAGAAAAGAAGAGAAGAAAGAAGTGATGGTAAGCATTCTTTCATGAAAGCTTGTAGTAGTTCAATTCTATGTCCTATTAGAAATCATAAGAGAAGGACTTGGGTGGATGATATAGAAGGAGAAATAAATAATATCGAGTTTCCTACCTTTGATGTTAATAAGAAAAAGGATGAAGATGCGGAGACCTATTTCTTGGGGATGAGGAAGTACTTCTAGCTGCATAACTATTTTTCACAAGAAGAAGGGAGAATTATTATCTATCAGCAAAAAGGAAACGCATCAATTTGGTGGGATCAATATGTCCAGATACAAGACATCAATGAAAATAAAGTGACTTGGAGGGAGTTCAAGAGGTATTTCAAAAATAAATACTTAACCAAGTGATACTATGATAATAAAATGAAGGAGTTCTTCGAACTCAAGCTTGGGAGTATGACGATTGACAAGTATGAAAGAATATTTTTACAGTTGTTGAAATATGTTCCTTTCATCAAGGATGAACACGTGAATATTCATAGGTATATGAGTGGGATACCCTCCCTTATCAGTGAGAAGATACAGTATGACGATCCCAATACATTATAGGAAACATTAAGCAAAGCTAAGTGTATTTATGAGAAGAAAAGGGGACGATCAATTTTCCAAAAATATTGGGAAAATAAGATGAAAATCAAGGTGTAACATAGGTATAATGGGGATAAGCCATCATTTTTCAGAATCATTATGCGAGGACAGTTAACCCTCAAGGATCCCAGAATGTCAGAGATAGTGTGATAAAAGTCATGGAAACAACCTATGTAGTGTTAGAGTTGTGGTGGAAATCATATGCCCAAATATATCCCTCAAAGAAGTGATAAAGTGAGGACTTCGTACAATGTGCAACAAGCTACGACAACTGACGAAATTGGTACAAATATTCCAAGGATTTATGCAGTTTTGGATAACAGGAAAGATGAGTTTTAGTCACACATGATCAAAGTGGAAGTTAAGATTAATGACCAACCCATTTCTATTATAATTCAATCAAGATCTAGTCATAGTTATCTTGATCCTAAGATGGTGGAAAGATTTCATTTGTCAAGAAGAAAGTTGGGAAAATCTTTGTTGGTGCAGTTAGCTACAAGAGTAACAAGGAAAGTTAGTGATGTGTTTAAGGCATGACCAATGGAGATGAATGGACTGTGCACAAAGGTTTATTTGAATGTTATACCTATGGGTTCATATGTTTTCCTCATTGGTATGGATTTGTTGGATGAGAATCATGTTGTCTTGGACTATTATAATAAGGCATTTACTTTCCCGTATGAGAAAACAAATTTGAGAACAATTCAAGGAATTCCAAGGTCTATGACTATTAGAGAAGTTTAATATTTGCACTTGAATAAAAGTTACATGAAAGGATGTCAAGTATTTGTAGTGCACATGGAAGATACACCTAAGGATAAGGTTCCAAGTATTGAGGACTGCATAGTACTAAAAATACGAGGATGTATTTAAAGAGATATGAGGATTTCCTTCGAACATAGATATTGATTTCTCTATAAATGTGATGATGAGACAAACACCTGTATCCAAGAATCCTTATAGGATGAGTACACCAGAATTGAAGGAGTTACATATGTAACTTGATGAGATTTTGAAGAAGGGTTATATACACCTGAGTGTGTCAACTTGGAGTGCCCTAGTTTATTCATGAAGAAGAAGGATGACTTGCTAAGAATTTGTATCAATTTTAGACAGTTGAACAAGGTAACAATGAAAAAGTATTCTTTTCCAAGGATCGATGATCTATTTGATTAGCTAAGGGGCATGAGGATATTTTCCAAGATTGATCTCAGATCTGGATATCACCAAGTTAGATTTAAAAAATCAAGACATAAATAAGACTTCATTTAGAACAAGGTATGGTCATTACAAGTTTATAGTGGTTCCAATTGCATTGTCAAATGCACCAACTGTCTTCATGTGTTTCATGAATGGATATTTCAAAAGTAACTTAGATATGTTTGCCATTGTATTTTTTGGATGGCATTCTTATTTACTCAAAGTATGAAGAAGAGAATGAGAGAAACTTGAGGATGGTGTTGTAGGTATTGATGGAGCATCAATTTTATGCAAAGTTGAGCATGTGTTCATTTTATCTGCAACAAATTCATTCATTAGGTCATATCATTTCAAAGGAAGGAATAGTTGTAGACCCGACAAAGAAAAAATGCATTGAGAAATGGCTAACACCAATAAATATCGAAGAAGTGATATCCTTTATGGGTCTCGTAGCATACTACATAAGGTTTATTAAAGGCTTTTCATAGATCAGGTATCCAATTACATCCCTACAAGAGAAGGGTGCATGATTTGAATGGACTCCATATTGCGTAAGTAGTTTTTAGCACTTGAAGTGTTTCTTGATAAGTGCATCAATTTTGAGGATTTTTTATCCTGATGCAGACTTTGTTGTGTGCACAAATGCATGCAAGGAAAGAATAAATGGAATCCTAAGCCATAATGGAAAGGTGGTATGTTATGAATCAAGAAAGTTGAAAGAGAATGAAAGGATCTATGCTACTCATGACTTGGAATTGGTAGGCATAGTGCATGCTTTGAATTTGTGTCCACATTATCTCATGAGTAAAATATTTGAGCTAAGAACATGCCATTGTGGTATGAAGTATTTATTTGGACAACCAAGTTTGAATGTGAGACAAAGAAAGTGGTTAGAGTTCCTCAGTGAGTATGAATTTCACATAAAAAATATCAAAGGAAAAGATAATAAGGTGGTTGATGCACTCAGCAATAGCATGCATGAGATGCATTCTACAACCATTAGCATGTACCAAACCGATTTGTGCGACATAATTTTGAAAGTTTCCAAATCATATTTGCACTATATGGATATAAGTGTGACCTTACAAAAGGGTATGTCGCAGCAAAAACTGGAAGGTTGTGAGATAAGAGAGGATGGGATCCTCATGTATATATGCAGAGTGTATGTTTCCAATGATCAAGAGTTTAAGAGCATGATATTTTCAGAGATGCATAAGGTTCCTCATGCTGCACATCCAGGTTACTGTAAGACCATTTTCACGGTTAATAAGCAATATTTTGGCCAGGTATGAAAAATGAAATTGTGGATTTTATTGCGAGATATCTCAAATGTCAAAAGGTCAAGGGTTGACACAGACATCCAACTGGTTTGTTGCAGGACTTGTCCATTCCTGAGTAGAAGTGAGAAGTTGTGACTATGGAATTCATAACCAAGTTTCCTAGGATTTCTAAGGAGCATGATTCTATTATGGTGGTGGTGGAAAATCTTACTAAAGTTTCCTATTTTGTTCCAGTTAAGTCAATGCACAAGGAAACCAACATTGTTGATATTTACATGCAAGAAATTGTGAAGATGCATGATGTACCAAAGAAAATTATGTCTGACAAAGATTCCAAGTTCACCTCTAAATTTTGGAAAGGGTCCTTGAATGGTTGGAACAAGTTTGAATTCCAGCACAACATATCACCCTGTTTCAGATGGTCAAATTGAAAGGTTAAATAAGGTGATTGAAGACATGTTGAGGATGTATGTGATGGATAAGCCATAAAAATGTGAAGACTACTTGCATTTGGTATATTTTTATTACAAAAATGGGTATCATGTGTATTTAAAGACGATCCCATTTGAGGAATTGCATGGTAGAAAGTGAAACAGGCATGTGAATTGGGATAACCCAAAAAACCACACAGTAGTTGGGCCAAATTTGCTCTAGGAAATGGAGGAGCAGATGGTAAAGATTAGAAAAATTATGAAAGTTTCCAAGGATAGGAAGAAAAGTTTCACAGATAAAGAAAAAAACCCCAGAGAGTTTAAAGTGGGTGCTCATGTGTTTCTGAAAGTAAAGGCCACACACAATTCTCTGAAGTTGGGAAAGTGTTCTAAGTTAGAAATGCACTACTATGGGCCATTTGAAATCCTTGAGAGGATTGGCCATGTTGTGTATATGATTGCATTCAATCCATCCATATGTATTCATAATTGTTTCCATGTTTCATTGCTGACAAAGTATCTACATGACGCTAATCATGTGATTGATTGGAATGTGATTCAGGAGGAGCAAGGAGGAGGATTTCAAGTGCGACCAATTTGCATATTGGATTAGAAAGTTAATCATCTTAGGAATAGAGATATGGATCTAGTAAAGGTCCAACGAACCTGGTACGGTCATGAGGATGCAATGTGGAAACACAAGTATGTTATGCGAGTAGAGTATCCTCATATGTTTTGAAAATTTTAAAGTTTTGTATGTATAGGTGTATATGATGCACTGAGGACAATGCATAAATAAGGGGGAGGGGACTGTAATTTCTCTAATACATAACCCTTTTTAACTGTACATATAGGATGGTTAGTCATTGGAACTAAGTGTAAATGTAAGTGTACATTTAGGCTGGTGAGCCATTGACATTCTTTTTTTGTTGTTCACATCAGATTAGTGCACAAAGAAGTGCTATCAAGATAGGGTGTGCATAGTCTATGTGTTGTGCACACTTGGGTAAGTGAAAACATTTCACTGTGTTGTGCGCACTTGGATTAGTGCATGGTAATGACCAGGAAGTGCACAAAATTGAGTTATATATATATATATATATATATATATATATATGAATGGATATGAATTCAGGCCATGGATCCTATGTGCGTATGAGGCTAATGAGTTCAGATGCAAATAGGCCAATGAACCTATCCATGTGATTATACTAAGTTATTAATATAATTTTAAATCATTGTGTGAAAACACACCAAGATAAAAAAAGAGATGGTAAAAGGGGGTGAGTCGTATTTGTTAGGTTATATTTAATAATATTTCTGGAAAAGTGTAATGTTAGATAAATATTTTATCCAACGTTCTCGAGGGTATGGAATGGGTCACTAGGTGGCTTAAATATACTTTTGGAGGTGACAAGTGTCAAGTGGAAGGAATGCAATATATATTGTTGGATGTAGTGTACTTGGGAATTATGGCATTATGAAATTATCCATTATGGGGGAATTGATGTTTTAGGCTCTCATGACCATAAGGGGGTCAAAATGTATGGAAAATATGATTATTACTCTATTTTCCCACAATATATTGTAATGAGTTGTGGGGTTGTAACAATAATTCTACTGTTGAGGAGTCAGGTTGAAATACCTTGAGAAGTCTCCCTTGGTGAGAGATTGGTTTTTGTGGAGTGGTTGTCCTACCCTTGAGCATACTCTCTAGGTGATAATTTCACTAAGAGTCATTCTCCAGTACGTTGTGAATTAGTTGCATGGATCAAAGACCTCTTGTTCATCTTGTTTCTCATAACCCCAGGAAGGGAAGTTGGGAAGTTGAAAGATTGTGGAGGAGAGAAGGGGAAAACTTCCTTGGGTGTGACAGGTGCATGGGGAATGAGGGACTGTGGACTAGTTGCACCAGTGGACACCTAGGAATAAGCAATTCTTTTCAGTTTTAGAACTCAGTTTCTCTCTAGGAAGCCTGTTAAGAACCAAATATCAATATAGCATAGAAAAACCTCAGAAAAAGTACTCAACACCTTGAAAAAGAGATAATTTTGGATAATAAGCCTCTTCAAGGTATAATTATAACTAATGGCCTAAAGCCGACATAAATAAAATAACATTACTAAGATAATATGCCCCAATTAAGGGGTAATGAGCCAATATTAGGGCTTAATATGCCCCTCCCCTTGAGACAAGTGTTGTCCGCAATGCTTGAGTAACTCTGGATACTTCTGTATAAAAGACTCATCTTCCTAAGTGGAATATTCAACCGGTAGTTTCCTCCATTTAATGAGATACTCTGAAATGGATCTATTCCTCAGCTAGCAAATTCTTGTGTCAGTGATGGCTTCAGGATCCAATATTATTTTTCCTTCCTCATCAATTTCTGGAAATATAGTTTGAACTGGGATCTTGTCACCTATAACCTTTTTTAAGCATGAAACATGGAAAACTGGGTGTACTCGTGAAGATGAAGGCAACTCCAATTTGTATGCCATAGTACCAATCTTTTGCAACACCTTATAAGGGCCATAATACTTTGGTGATAATTTATTATCCTTCTTGGCTTTCTTGAGGGACATCTGTTTGTATGTTTGTAGTCTTAAAAACACCCAATCCCCTATTTCAAAACTTCTTTCACTACTATGTTGATCTGCTTGTTGTTTCATGTGATTATGTGCCATGGTCAGGTTGTCCTTTAAGATTTGGAGAACTTGTTGTTGATTCTTGATGTGATCTTCCACTGCTTGAACCTTAGATTTCTCTTTTAGAGAAGAAGTGATGGAAGGAGCATGGTATCCATAAAGTTCCATAAATGGTGTCATTTTTGTTGTAGTATGAAAGGAAGTGTTATACCACCATTCTGGAAAGGGTAACCATTTGAACCATTGTGTTTGTTTATCAGAGACAAAGAAACGAAGGTAGCCTTCTAGACATTTGTTCACTATATCAGTTTGTCCATCATATTGAGGATGATAAGATGAGATATGAGCCAATTGAGTACCTAAACAAGAAAATAATTCTGTCCAAAAATGTCCAGTGAAGATGGGATCTCTGTCACTTACAATAATCTTTGGGCTGCCATGTAGCTTTTGAACTATCTCCATGAATGGCATGGAAACTGTACTAGCTTTGAAGGGACGAGAGAGTGCACAAAAGTGTGTGTACTTGGTCAGTCTATCAACAATCACCATGATGACACTCTTTCTTTCAGACTTTAGTAACCCTATGATGAAATCCATGGAAACCTCCTCCCAACGCTGACTTGGGATGGATAATGGTTGTAAAAGACCTAGGGTCTTAATTGTTTCCACCTTATTTTGTTGGCAAACCAAACATTCTGCCACAAACCTTTAAACATTACTTTAAGGCCATCCCCAAAAAAATCCTTCTTGACTCTATGGTAGGTTTTCAAAAATCTCGAGTTCCCTCCTGTTGGAGAGGTGTGAAATTCCAATAGTACCTTTTGTTTGAGTTGGGAGTTCTTACATAAATATAAGCGATCTTTGCACCATAGTGAATCATTTTTTCCATGTAAATGTATCTGATGCACTGGTATCCTCCTGCAACCTTTGAATGATAGTCCACACTTTTTCGTCATTCTTTCATTCATCCCTTGCTTCTATTATCCAATCGGGTTGGATGATTGAGATAACACAGAGAAAGGCCTCAACATCTTCATCCTTTCTTGAGAATGCATCTGCCACAACATTTTTCTTCCCCTTTTTATAGATGATTTCAAAATCATAACCTAATATCTTGGTTACCCATTTTTGTTGTTCTTCTGAAGATAGTCTTTGTTCCAATAAGTATTTAAGACTATCATGATTTGTTTTGACCTTGAAGTGCCTACCTATTAGGTAAGGACGCCATTTCTTCAATGCATGTAGTATTTCCATCATTTCCTTCTCATAAATGGGTTTGTGTAATTCCTTTACCTTGAGTGGTTGACTTTCAAAAGCTAGGAGCCTTCCTTCTTGCATAAGGACAACACCAGTTTCATTTCCAGAGGCATCACATTCCACAATAAATATTTTTGTGATGTCTGGAGTGGTCAAGACATGAGACTTATACATCACCTCTTTAAGTTGTTCAAAATCTTTAGTTTCCTCTGGAATCCATCAAAATGCATCCTTGTTAGTTAGTGGCATTAAAGGTGCTACTATTCTTCCATAGTTCCGAACAAACTTGTGGTAGTAACCTGTCAAACCCAAAAATCCTCTAAGATTCTTCAATGTTTTGGGAATTAGCTAGTCCATCATGGCCTTAATCTTGTTAGGGTCTACCTTGACACCTTCATGAGATACAATATGACCCAAATACTCTACCTCCTTTACTCCAAAGAAACATTTGGATGGTTTGGCATATATTTGTTGCTCCTTTAGTAGTTGTAGCACCTTGTCAACATGTCGCACATGATCCTCCCAAGACTTGCTATAGATTAGTACATCATCAAAAAATACTAACACAAATTTTCGAAGGAAGGGCTTGAAAATGGAACTCATCAACCCTTGGAATGTGGAAGGTGCATTTGTAAGGCCAAAAGGCATGACCAAAAATTCATAATGAACTTCATGAGTTCAGAATGTTGTTTTTGGGATATCTTCTTCCTTCATTCTGATCTGATGATACCCTAAACGTAGATCCAATTTTGTGAAATAGATTGCTCCATGTAGTTCATCTAACAATTCATCAATGATGGTAATGGGAAACTTATATTTAATAGTGATATTGTTGATCTCTCTATAATCTGGACACATATGCCATGAGCTATCTTTCTTGAATACCATTACCACTGGTGCAGAGTAAGAACTTTGGCTAGGTCTAATAATGTCATCCTCTAACATTTCTTCAACCATGTGCTCAATTTCACTCTTTTGGGCATAAGGGTATCTGTATGGCATAATGTTAGGAGGAACACTCCCAGGAATTAGGTGAATTTCATGATCATGATTTCAAGTGGGTGGAAGACCTTTGGGAATATCTTCAAATACTTTGGAATTCTTATCAATGGTCCTATGGAGATCTTGAGGAATAGATGGCTTAGATGTTTGAACATCTAGTGAGCATAGTTGTGCAATAACGCCTTGATGCCCCTTTTTCAATAATTTTGTCATGCCATTAGAGCTTATCACCTTACCGAGTTTCCCTGTGATACCTCTTAACTCTATTTATTTTCTTTCCAATGAAAATTTCATAAAAAGTTCTTGAAAATTAAAAGCCACTGTTCCTAATGATTCTAACCATTGGATTCCTAGTGCAACATCTGCCCCACCCATGGGTATAGAAATAATTGGACTATTCATTACATATCCCCCCATAGTAAGATTGATATTACTGCATTTTCCTGAGCAATTGATAGTTCCTCCATCTGCAATCATTACTTGAAACTCTGGTGTTGGATATAGAAAGAAATTGAGAGCTTTGGTTAATTTATAGTGAATGAAATTATGAGTACTTCCAGAATCAATTAGGACTATTACCTTTTTATTTTTGATGTATCCTTCGATCTTGAGGGTTTGAGGAGTGCTAATTCCAGCCAATGCATTACACGATATCATGGGAGTCAACTCTTTAGATGAAATTGCTTCTACGTTTTCATCTTGAAATGGTTTTTGGTCTTGTTCTTCTTCCTCTTCACAATCTATCTAGAATAATTTCTTCTCACCACACTCATGTCCCTTACTGTACTTGTTGTCACAATGAAAGCATAAGCCTTCTGCTTTTCTTTCCTCCAATTTTTGAGGTGTCAACCTTTTAGGTTGAGGTGTTTTAGAAGAAGGAGCAGTGTTATCTCTATAGATGTTAGGATTGGTCCTTCTAGTAGCCATAGCCATGTTTTTACTTTCAACATTTCTTGCCACCTTAAATGCATTCTCCAATGATTTGGGCTCCCAAAGGCGAACCTCATGTTGAATGTTATCCTTTAAAGTTCCTATAAATACATCAATCAAGTGCTCATCTGGAATATCAGTTACCTTTATATTCAATATTTGGAAGTTCTCAATGTGCTTGATAACGAAACCCTTTTGCTTGAGATTTATCAATTGGCTAAAGCAGGTATTGCTCCTTGTATCCTCATAGTGTGCTATCATTTCTTCTGTGAAAATTGTCCAAGTGACGAGTGATTTGCAAGAACAAATCCATAGATACCATATAAATTGATTAGGTTATAAATATAAAGAAGCAATTCATACCTTTTGTGTATGTGGCACATTCTGGAGATCAAAGAATTGTTGCATCTGAAGTATCCATGTGATTGGGTCCTTGCCATCAAACTTCCTTGTATCAATCTTAGGAACGTGGTTGGTCTTCAAACCAAAGTTAGAGTTTCTGCATTCTTGATTCACCTTCCTTGTGTCCTCATCATGAATTTCATGGGATGCATTTTCACTTTCAGATGTCTTCTCTATTATGAAATTTTTAATACTTCCATGATCTCCTCTTTTAAACCCTCCATCATCTCTTGTAGTTCATAGTTTGTTACTATCTTTTTTGTAAATCATTTATGTCCCTACGCATTTCTTCACCTTCATAAAGAGTCCAAGTAGGACTTTATCGAGGCTTTATTTGGTGTAGAATTTCCCTTTTTGGGTGGCATGCTGGCCAAGTATTACTTTTCAACCTTGATTTTGAGGTGGTTCTGCTAGACAATCTTTCTTCTATTGTATCTCCCAAGTTTTGGCCCTTCTAGGTATGAAACTTTCTTTTATGTAGTTCTGTAATATTTATTCTCTGCAATTCCACAAGTCTGATCAAAATTGGATGCACCAAGTGGAATTTATGGTAACTTCCCCACAACTTGCAGATTTTTGGCCTTTCTAGGAGATCTGACTTGTATAGCACGCCCTGCACACAATAATTGATATAAAATTCTAAAACTCGCACCAGAAATACTACAAACTTTCCACGATCCAATGAAACTAGTCCCACTCAATTTGGATACTCTAGGAAGAAGTTACGATTGTTTTACCTGGAACACCTTCTTGAGACTAGTTAATAGGACTAGTGAGATACCCTATCTTACACAGGGTGTATCTACAAATTTAGGATGACCCAGAAGTTGAAATTTTTACCAAAGATACCTTACTAAGTTCTGTGAATAGAATCAATAGTTCAGGGTATGAAACATTATAGAAAATGTTTTATGGCGAAAATTCCGCAATGACTCATTTCAGGATGATTCCAGAACCCTATCTTGTACAGGATGTATCTCCGAAAGTATAATTCCTTAGGAGTTGAATGTTGAAACCACCGTACCTTGATCCATCTACTAAATATCCTCCAATCCGTTCCTTATGAAACGTTGTAGAAAAAACGTTATAGCGAAAATGCCAAGGTGTCTGAGATGTAGCAGTGAAACCCCAAGACCTTGAGCTCTGATACCATATGTTAAGAACCAAATATCAATATAGCATAGAAAAACCTCAGGAAAAGTACTCAACTCCTTGAAAAAGAGATAATTTCAGATAATAAGCCTCTTCGAGGGGGCAACATCCTTTTACCCCACTTAAATGTTCAAGTACAAGATGATTCAAAATGAAAATCTTTCCTTGGTATATATAGGAGACTAGGAGGTATAATTACAACTAATGGCCTAAAGCCGACATAAATGAAATAACATTACTAATATAATATGCCCCAATTAAGTTGTAATGAGCCAATATTAGGGCTTAACAAATCCTTTTTCCCTGGTGGTCTTAAGTTCCATCTCAGGGGTGACCTGTTGTTGAAAGGTTTTGGGAAACAAAGCCTATGGTTGGGACAAATGTTTGAGTTATCCATGCAGTTGGCGACTTTCATAAAATATAAGTGTTATTTATGTGATTTTCGTGCTTAATGTGTGTATATTTTTCTAAGATTGGTATGGATTAATTCTTGTATGTAGATGCATATAAGTAATTGTTTTAATTTTGTTCAATGTTGCTTGCACATGTAAATATTGTTTGTATAGCCTATATTTATAGTTTTGCACGAGTATGTCAGTGATTGATATCCTCACTCGTTAAGTTAATATTGAGATTCGAGTTATGAATCTTCAAGATGAGGATTGGGTGGATGGGTACACAAGAAAGTAGCCTACATGCACGAGAGGATGGGATTCATGTGTTCGTTCAAGGAAATAGATGCGAAATCCAAATTTTCTCATGAAGCCAAGATGGTTGTGAACACAATTGTACTTTGAAGTGAGTATGTTGGTGCACATAGTTGTTAGACTTTATTCCTTTTCTTAAGGTTGTGTTAAAAAGAGAATGGTTCTTCCATTCTTAAAAGTTGTGTGATGCTACTCAAATTCGGTTGAGTGACTTACCTCAAGTTATACTGGGTGTTACCTCAAGTGATACTACACATTAGTTTACCCAAAATTTGATGCATTATTTTTTACTTTTCCAATTAAAAAATAAACTTAATTTCATTTATTTCTATTGTTATTGGTGGTAGATTTTAAGATCATATTTTCGAGGTGCCAATGGAATTATTGGGAAATGTGAATAATTAGAGCTTCATTATAAAAAGAATTAATACATATGTTAGAGTTTATATAATATTTTATCATATTATTTGTTTGATACTTCCAAATATGTGCAAGATCATATATATATCATGAAGTGTAGAATGAAAAAGTTATGCAACCATGTAGTAATTAGTAGGTAGTTTCTATAATTTCTCTTTTATTGGTGAGCCTATTGTTGCTTCTTATCTGTATCCAAAGATCGCAGTAATGATTGAATCACAATAATGAATGAATCCTTTTCATAACTATTCTCCCTCCATTATCTCTATGTTCTTATATTTTTTTCATTATAACTTAAGTATTTGTTTTCCATTATAACCTAGGACTTAAGGTTGTTTTCTTTTGTCTCATGAGTTAACACTTCTGAGGTTGTTTTCTTTTGTCTCATGAGTTAACACTTTTGCTTTGTTAGTGCACCAATTTAATTCCACCGACATGCAAAGTTAATTTTGTGCACTTCCTTTGCACCTTATCTTATTTTCATTGCATTTTTATCTCCTAAGTGCATATTATAGTTATTATGTCTTGATTCTGTGTATATGCACAAACGAAAAAGGTTTTAGGATACTTTGCAAATCCTAAACATGAAATCCAATTCAGTTGTGTTTGCACGGATTCTGAAGTTTCGGATAGTTTTAGATAATTGTTTATGTACTTACTTAATCTTTTGAAGCATTTGTATTTGTCAAGGTAAATTCACATGTGTGTTCCATTGGTTTTCCTCTCGTTGAAGTACCCTGGTTGTGGTCTCATTGTCTTGGGTTGTACAGTCGCATAAAATTACACAAGTTCACAGCTACAATCTACACTTATATTTGTATCTGTCAAGGTAGCTTCACATGTGTGTTCCATTAGCTTCATATGTGTGGTCGCATTGGCTTGGGTTGTATAGTCGCATAAAATTGCACAAGTTCATATCTACAATATACACTTATATTAACACATGTTTACAGGGTGAGTAATTTGTCCAACAATATTTCTATGTCTCAGTATTCATTATGTCACTCCCCACACGCATAAATTCAATGAGTATGATTGAAATTGATTATGAAAGTAGTTTCAAAAACACTGAATTTAGGACGATGGATTTTAGCTTGTTCACACTATCCATGAAAAATATTAGAGATTTAATAAAACTTTCCTCTTTGAGCAAATTCATTGTGTTTCCACTTTGAAGATTATCGTGCGTCCTTGGAGGCCTTGGTCTTGCATAATGTGAAAATATAACCCATCCATACAAAATGTGTACCAAAAGAAAATCATTTTAATTATCTTCATAAAACCTCTTGTTATTATTGATAGCTTAAGTAATATAATTAATTAAGGCACGCAAGGAAAAATCACCTTGTAAGCCATGCCTTTTTTTCCCGCATCATCTTCCCGAGTAGCATATGTTACCAAAACAAATCCTTCCAATACCCCATTAATCAATTTTACAACTCCGTAGAAGCATACCCAATAGTTAGAAGCATAGTACAAATTTTGGATTTAAAGTGCATCTACTTTACAAGCACATCTGCATAAAAATATATCTGCAGAAGTTCATAATGTCAATTCTGAATAGGTATACCTTAAAAGACTCAAGAAATTGTTCAAAATGATTCTCGCAATCCCTCATTAGTGGTTTGTTTTGATAGCCCTGCAATTTATTACATTTAACGTCAATGTTTTACCATATTCCCATGAAGAAAACATCTAAAGCTCTCTGTTTCATAGAGAAGGGGTAAGGGGTAATTTTAAACAAGCCCCACAATATGGACCAGACATCAATTTACCTACCAACACAAATTTTTCTAACAAATTAAATTTCATAGATTTCATTTAACAAATCTTATCATAATACAAGCACAGAGGAAATGAACATATTTATCTAGCTAACATATCTTTGTAATTATCTCATAAAAATAAGACGATATTGTCTTGGTTGATTCTATAATGTTTAAAATTTTGTTAAAATTTTAAATATATTCAATTTTGCTTCACCAAGTGCTTCAACGGAACAAACCCAATCAATTGCATCTACTTCTTTTGGTTCTTTGCCACCTGGTCCTTCTACTGAATGAAGGTGGTGAAGTACAACGGTCAAGAATCTAGTAGGTAGTATGATGGTCAAGAATCTAGTAAGACTATGTATAGAGAGAGGTGAGAGTTGTGGTTCAATGCTTATCCGTACAACCATGGGATGAAGTTTTACGTTGATCCATTTCACTTGATCTTATATGCGAGGTTATTTTTGTTGGGATTTGGTGACAACAAATTACTCCAAGGATGGATTTGGATCCTATTATTCTGCGTTGGTTGCAACTAAAATATAATGTATATAAATTCATGTAATTTTGTAGAGGCAGATATGAGATATGAGGGAGGATATGAAAGAGCTTGCAAGTTTGTTGTAATCTCCGTGATCTTAATAATAAGACAATCGATACCTATGCTTGGTGGACGTATCCCAATGTTTGAGTGAACCACGTGAAATCTTTGTGTTTCTTATCTGCACATTTATTGATTGTCTTATGTGAATTGTGTTTTCAGAATTTTCAATTCTAACAATTGGTATCAGAGTTGTGTTGGAGATCCTTGAAGACCATATCCATGATTCAATATCACGAATTGAGTATAAAGTCATCGATGCTCCCTAGGCAATGTTAGAGGCACGACGACGCACTCACACTTGTGAAATTCTAATTTTCAGAAAACTTGTGCACCCAGTTTATGCACCACAGAGCGTGGGCTCATCGATGCTCTCCCATCCATAGTGAAGGAGCGCTAGCGCTCCTTCACTATACTCCAAGGAGCATCGATCTCTAAGAAAATTATTTTTCATGGTATTCGAATGGTTGAAACAAAATTCGGTGGTGTAAAATGTGAGGTGGATCAACTTTGTCTTATTATGCATGACATGGTCGTGAGGTGAGTGCTTAAATTATAAACAATTCAAAAAGGTGGAGGAATTAAAGTAAAGGTGAATTTTTAGTAAAAGGTTTTTTATTAAACTTTTTTATTAAACCTTGTGAAGATTATACCATTATTTCTTCACATTATTTTTTAAAGGGTCTTGGTTATTATAAGTAGTGGTGTTTTGGAATTTTTTCTTATGCTAATGTCGAAAACTCAGAGTGCTAAGTTCAAAATCGAGAAGTTCAATGGAAAAAACAATTTCGAGATCTCGAAGGTTAAGATGTATGATCTCCTTGTGCAATAAGGAGTGGTGAAGGCGCTTTTGGGAAAAGAAAAAAAACCTACGACCATAACAGATGAAGAATAGGATGAGATCGATGCGAGAGGATTGAGTGCCATATGCTTGTGTTTGGTCGAAGATTTTATGTTCAACATTGTCTCGGTGAAGACATCTTTCGGTTTATGGACGAAGCTATAAAGCTTGTATATGACGAAATCCTTGACGAATAGGATCTTCTTGAAAAGATGATTGTACAATTTTCACATGAAGGAAGGTACAGATATAGATGATCATTTAAATACGTTTAATACTGTCTTAATTCAGTTGACCGGCATGGGAGTGAAATTCAAATCTGAAGATAAGGAAATTACATTATTGTGTTCTTTCCCCGAGTCATGGGATCACTTTGTTACCTCTATTAGTTTTAGCACAACATAAAGTATTGAGTTTGATGTTATTGTTGGAGCATTGTTGTCTGAGGAAACAAGGAATAAATCCAATTCAGAAACCTCCACATATGAGTTGATGATGGTCAGAGGCAGATCTAAAGAAAGAGAATAGGGTCAAAGGGATTTCTCTCGGTCAAAGTCGAAGGGAAAGAAGAGAAAGCTCAAGTGTTGGTTTTTTGGAAAATCTGGACACGTGAAGAAGGAATGTTGGAAGAGACAACAAGCCTCCAAAGACGACCCTCCAAAAGAGATGAAGGAAGAGAATGCAACCGAAAAAGGTTCAAAAATAGGTTTAGGTATTAATGATGAAGTTTTATCAATTAATCTTGATTCACTTCATGATCAATAGTGGTTATTAGATTATGGTGCTTCAAATCAAATGTGTCTTCATAGACACTAGTTTATTACTTACTAGTCTGTAGATGATGGAATAGTTTACATGGGAAATGATATCTCGTGTAAAGTTGTGGGAATTGGTAGAATTTGAATTAAAATGTTGGATGGATCTGTTAAGATACTAACTTATGTGAGACATGTACCTGAGCTAAGGAAGAACCTCATTTATTTGGGAGTCTTAGATACAGGAGGGTATAAAACTATCGTTCAAGGTGGAGTTATGAAGGTCTACAAAGGAATCCTATTGGTTATGAAAGTGAAGAAGGTTGGTAACCTATTTTTGTTAGAAGGAAGAACTGAATCAGATCACGCGACAACAATTTCTGAGAATGATAGTGATTCTATTCGAATATGGCATCAACGGTTGGGCCATATGAGTGAAAGAGGATTGAAGTGATTATCTAATCGCAAGTTACTTCCTAGTCTAATGTCTTTAAAGTTAAAATCCTGCAAGCACTATATTTATGGAAAACAGAATAGCAAGAGATTTAAAACCGGAAGACACACCGGTGAAGGAATCCTTGATTATATCCATTCTGATGTTTGGGGACCATCCCCTACTATTTCATATGGAGGATCATCATATTTTGTAACTTTTATAGATGATTTCTCTAGAAAGTTTTTCATCTATATGTTGAAAGGAAAGGTTGATGTATTTGTTGTTTTGAAGCAGTTTAGAGCTTTAGTGGAAAAAAACATTGATAGGTCCATTAAATGTTTAAGAACTCATAATGGTGGTGAATTTATGTCAATAGAATTTGAGAACTATTGCAAGGAATTTGAGATTGATAGGCATAAAACTACTTCCTATACTCCTCAACAAAATAGATTTGTTGAACGCATGAACATGACTCTTCTAGAGAGAGAAAGGAGTATGCTTAGTAATGCCAACTTGCAGTAGGAACTATGGGCAGAAGAAATAATTACAGATTTTTATCTGGTGAATCGATCACCATCAACAACAATAGAGTGCAATATTCCTAAAGAGGTATGGAAAGGTCACCCTTGTAATTATTCTAATCTTAAAGTTTTTTGTTGTGAAGCCTATGCTCTAATTCTGAAACATCAACGTTATAAACTAGATCCAAAATAAAAATGGCTTATCTTTGTTGGATATGGTGATGGTATTAAGGGTTACAGGTTGTGGGATCCTACTACCCACAAGATCACCATTAATAGAGATGTAGTATTTGATGAATCATCTCTCATAAAATCAGATGTAGATGTTCAAATTAAATAGGAAGAAGTACCTAAGTATCAACAAATTCAATTTGAAACCAATTCAAATACAGATGAAAGAAAACATGAACAAGTTTTTGAAGATATTCATGAAGAGTTTCATGCAAAGGAAGAAATCGTTCATGTTAACAATCAACAGAATGTGGATGAGCCACAAACTTCCATAAGGAGGTCTACACGAGTCAGAAATCCTCCAAGAAGGTATGATGATTTTGTTTCATCAGTTTTTTTAATTACTAATGATGATGAACCTTTGTGCTATCAGGAAGATGTGAAGGGTTCTAACAATGATAAATGGAAAGAAGTGATGAAAGATTAAATGAAGGCATTAGAGAGGAATGTCACATGGGACCTGGTAGAACTTCCAAGAGACAAAAAAACTGTAGGTTGCAAGTGGGTCTACAAGATGAAGAAGGGTGTTGATGATAAGGTTGAAAGGTACAAAGCAAAGGTGTTTGCGAAAGGATATTCTCAGAAAGAAGGTATTGACTTTCATGATATTTTTTCACCAGTTGCTAAGTCTATTTCAATTTTAATTGTGTTAGCATTAGTTGCATTACTTGATTTGGCGTTGGAGCAGCTAGATGTTAAAACTGTCTTCTTACATGGATATTTGGATGGGGAAATTTACATGGACCAACATGAAGGGTTTGTTCAGAATATCAACAAGAAATTTTTTTGTAGGCTGAAGAAATCATTGTATGGTCTGAGGGAGTCACCCAGAAAATGGTACAAGAAATCTGACTCTTTCACAGTGAGCAAGAATTATACAAGGACTGAGTATGATCATTGTGTCTACTTTAAAAAATTGAATAATGGAATATTTATTATCTTAGTATTGCATGTTGACAATATGATTTTAGCAAGAAAAATCATAACTGAGATCAACTGGTTAAAGGCTCAGATGGATAGGACATTTGACATGAAAGATCTAGGAGCAACAAGGAAGATTTTGGGCATGGAGATATTCAAAGACAGGAGGAATGGTAAGCTTTGGTTGTCACAACAGAAGTATGTTGAGAAGATACTTTTGAGTTTTGGTATGAATGATGTGAAACCAGTTTCAGTCCCTTTGGCAGTTTATGTCCTAGTACAAATGAAGAAAATGAATATATGTCTCGAATACCATATTCTAATGTAGTAGGAAGTCTAATGTATGCGATGGTTAGTACAAGGCCAACCATTTCACATGTAGTTGGGGTTGTCAACAAATATATGGAAAATCCAGGTAAAGAGCACTGAGTAGTAGTGAAATGGGTACTTCGTTATTTGAGGGGCACAAGTGATTACTGTATCACTTATAACAGTGGTTGTGAATTAGTCTATGGATATGTTGATTCTGATTTTGTAGGTGATTTGGACAAGAAAAGGTCGACTTCAGGGTATGTCTTTACTCTTGCAGGTGGAGCTATTAGTTGGATGTCAAAGCTACATAACATTGTTTCTTTATCCCTTACAAAAGTAGAATATGTAGTTGCTTCACATGTTTGCAAAGAGGCAGTTTGGTTGAAAGGTTTGTTTGGTGAGTTTGGAAGGATGCAGGACAAAGTAAAGTTACTTTGTGGTAGTCAATGTGTTATTCACTTCGCTAATAATCCAACCTACCACAGTAAAACAAAACATATACCTATCAAGTACCATTTTGTAAGATAGGTCATCAATGAACGTGGAGTATCTCTTGAGAAAGTGCATACAAAAGAGAACTGCGCAGACATGTTCACAAAACCAGTGTTGTTAAAGAAGCTACGATGGTGCTTGGATTATCTTGGCTTGTAGAAAAGATGATGAACAAAAGGAAGGAGCAAGGTATTAAGTTGATTGTTGTCAAGGTGGAGATTGTTGGGATTTGGTGACAACGAATTCCTCCAAGGATGGATTTGGATCATATTATTCTACATTGGTTGCAACTAAAATAGACCAAGTTAGAATATGGATAGGAGTGCATTCAATGAATAAGTTTCTTGTGTAAATGTATATAAATTCATGTAAGCCCATAGAGGTAGATATGAGATGCGAGGGACGATAAGAGAGAGCTTGCAAGTCTCCTGTAATCTCCATCATCTGAATAATAGGAAAATTGATACCTATGCTTGGTCGACGTAGCCCAACGTTTGGGTGAACCACGTGAAATCTATGTGTTTCTTATCTGCATGATTATTGATTGTCTTATGTGAATTATGTTTTCTGCATTTTCAATTCTAATAATTTCAAGGGGCAACCCCCTAACTATGACGGAAGAAGCAAAAACAAAAGTAGAAAAAAAAAGTCAAACAACTTCATTTTAAATAGCTATTACCTAGCTTGTTTCCCTAGTGGATCAATAGTAATCCCCCCCCTCGGTAAAACTTCCTCCCGATTTAGCTAGTTGTTTGATTGATTTTTTTATATGTCTTCATGACTAGGGTTGGCCAGGGGAATGGCTCTAATGGCTCTCTCGTGTTCTTTGCACTCAATCGTAGTTGATGATGTAGACATTTTGATCTCCACTAAAGAAAAGCTTGAAGAACTAGTCGTCCTTGCTTGAATCCGAGTATGATGTCTAACCTCCCATATCGGAATACGTAGTCCTGGGGATTGCATCAACGTAAATTATGAATGGAAGCTCATGTGCGGTTAGGAATTTTTTCTCCAAAACATTGACATGTGTTAAAACAACTCATAGCTGAATCATTGCTTGGGCATGCACATGATAGTTTATAACATTTCCCTTAAAAGTACCCACAACAGTTGGACTTTCCCATTTACCGAAGGAAAAAAAGGTGGTGGTAGCGAGTGTCACGATCCCAACACTACCACTTACCACTATGGTTATGAGTTATGTCCCTTCATATTGATATTTTCACGATCTTTCAGGCTTCTTTCTTCAGGAATTGACTACCCAATATGTCAATGAAAGTACATCGGAAGAAGATGTTGTTGTTCTCCTCTCAAAGATCCGCTATTTAGCAAATACAAATATGAAAGTGTTAAGTTTGATGTAAACTGGTGATTTAAATTCAATTTTATATGATAGGTGTTTGGTTGATTAGAAAACCTACCTTGATTAGTGCATTAGAGACCACCCGGTGTCTGCAAACATCTACAATGATTTAACAGGGAACATTGAGTAATCTGGTTTTGAATGAGTGTATATCTAAACGGGTATAATGGGTGTAATGGTTGAGTTTTTATTTTTTTCTTAATTAATTTTGACCAAATAAAATAGAATAAAGTAATTAAATTATTAGATTAATGAATTTTTCTCTTTTATAAAGAAAATTTCAAATATATATTCATACATATAGGTTAAGAACATGTGTTTCCTCCTAAGAGGTCACAAGTTCAAATCCGTAGGAGGGTAGGGTATGTATACCTCTGTAGACTTTACTAGTCAAATCGTTGGGCAGAGGGGGTCTCATACACAAATTTGGTGTTTGGCTTGGCCTTGACCTTAGAAATAGATTATTAATACAACCTTAGTGGGCCTAATGGTCAAGAACATGTTTTTCTCCTAATAGATCACAAATTCAAATCGAGAGGGGGGTAGGGTATGTATACCTCAGTAGACTTTACCAGTCAAACCATTGGGTGGAGAAGGTCCCTTGTCCCACAAACAAGGGGGTCTCATACACTTGTAGCTTGGACCTGACCTTAATATATATATATATGTAAACAATTAAATTTTATATATCACTTTTATATTTAGATAAATATATTTTAAATTTATATTATTATAAATATATATATATATATATAATTTTATAAACAATTAAATTATATATATCATTTTAATATTTAGATAAATATATTTTAAATTTATATTATTAATTAAAAATGGTTGGCTTCCAAAAACGAAATAATCTACATATCTAAAATAATTTTGTGATAAGCTAGTTTAATCCAAGCTCCTAGATGGAAGAAAAGTTATTATGACGATGCCTCATTTAAAAAAGAGAAGTTTGATTATTCCATACTTGAATTGTTCTCTTAAACAAAAGCTAAAAAGAGAGAAACCTCCACAAAATTGAAAAGAACATCACTGAATGCAATTGCATAGTTGTCAATGAAAAAATTATCTTTCAGAGTAACCCCTACATGAACAAACAAATTCCAAGACAAATTGCAAGACCTAACCAAAAATCAGAACCCACCCATCCGACAAACCTTCTTTTAACGATATTTTGTGCAATATATAAAGGTGTCGTGTGAGGACTAGTGAGTTGAGAGAGAAAGAACCCGCACATGTTTTCCAATTAGAGCCTAAAACCCTCAAATGTGTGAGCATATTAGTCCTAAAAGAAAAGAGGGATTCAATGGATTCAATGACGATTGACCTATTAAATATGTAATAATAATAGGATCTAGAGAAATAACCCGGGAGTGAGCCTAATATATCTCCTGCTTGATCGAAGGTGAATATTGAATTCCTGCTCTATGTTAGGTTCTTTCTACACTCAACGTGGTAAAGTGAGGGACTGAAAGAGAAAATACCTTAGGGAAATGACAGTTTGCTAGAGAAATTATTCAACTTTTACCACCAATAAAGAAATGCATTAGAACCCTGGGACTACATATGTTGGAACAAAAGAATCAACCACTGGATCTGCTGAAAAGAATTGGATGAATGTCAAGAACTAGGCAATGTGTCTACTTCTCTTGAATTGTTCCTTAGACCATAGATTGAGGTACCTCTGGTTCTCGAAATGAAACATATGTGTAAGGCTATGAATACTCATGGGCATCTTACTTTTAGGGACCTAAAACCTCATGTAGGTAGAATAATATACTTCCATGTAATAAAGGTCAATAATAATAAGGCCTAGCAATGAAGAAGAATAAGTCCAATGTAAGAAGACCTAATAGAGGCTTCCAACTCTAGAAGGATATTCTGTTGGATTCCTGAGAGGGGGGCTGAATCAGTAATAGAGCAATTTAATCCTTTTTAACCATATAATCTAAGTGTTATATCAATGAAGCATTATCATCCAATATCTGCAGAGTAAATAAGCAATGAACAAATGAACAAACATACACATACACAGTACACCAGTGTTTTACGTGGAAACCCAAATCGGGAGAAAACAACAGAATTTTTTTTCTTATATGTCTTGAAGAATTACATTCATTGGAAGCACCAACTTCTTTTTTTTCTAGCGGCAAGTGGAAGGAGGCTCCAACCCCATAGTTTCTCAGGCTACAACCTGAGGTAAGATCCAACTCCCCAATTCTCTGGCTACAACCAGAAGGAGGCTACAATCCCCTATGTTCTCCGGATAAAACTGAAAGGTGGCTACAACCACCTATCCTTGCCCCATCCTGCCACCCTGAAGTAGAAGTAGAATGATGGAACCACTTTCAACCTGTCACTATGAAATATACCACTATAAACCTGTACCAATAAATCTAAACTTGTACCTCAACCTGTAATCAATCTGTACCGTAAGCAAGTGCATCAACCATGCACCAACCTGTACCAAATAACCTGTAATCACACTGTACCATAAACAAGCGCATCCAACCATATACCAAGTATGTGCCAATCATGTGTCAACTACTCATCAACTATGACTCATTAATATGTACGAAGATCATCAACTATACACCTCATGTATGTGCCAACTCATCAACTACTTATCTCAACCATGTAATCAACATGTACCTCAACCAAAAGACCTCATCAATTTCATCATCCAAATCTGATTTGTAGCTCTGTAATAGACTTGGTGTATATGATCACATTTCTGCAAACCTTCCTTAACTTCAACAACAAGAGACTAGCATTTTCATCAAACTTTATTTTAGTCTCACATGCCTAGTTTTGGATTAGTCAACAACCCTAACTTGAAGTAATCATAACTTTGTACCTATAATGTGTAAAGATTTGAAACTGATACACAATGTTCTTTAGTGTTTTTTGTGCAATGTCTTCAGGTTTCACTACTTGGAACCTCTCAAAAAAGGAGTTATAGCAAAAATGGCATACGTTGTTGAATTCTAGCTTATTCTAGAGAGTGACCTTGTAGAGCATGCCCCGCATGAAAAATTTGTTGAATTGATCTAAAATGGTTACACAACATACCAAAGACTATACCATAACCAACACATTTGGTTTCACTGAATGTGGATCTATTATGAATAAGTTATGGCGTTTTTACCCGAAACACTTGTTTTTGACTAGTTTTAGGACCAACCACAAACCCTATTTTCCACAGAGTGTAACTCCAAAAATACAATGACCACAAGATGAAGTTTTTACCAAAGATACTTGGATATGTTTTCTCAGTGGAATATAAATTTCACGGTCTGAATCATTATAGAAAAAACTTTATAGAGAAAATGGTGAGATGACCTGTAAATAACATACCTTAGAAAACACCATCAAAACAATTTGTCCTTCCTTGCATTTCAACCTTCTTTTCTTCACCTTCGCTTAGAATTTCAGCTTATATATCCTTGGTTACCTACAAAACCTATAGATATTCAATACACTCAAGTGTTATTAAAATGAGAGAGCCTTTCCTCTTATTTATGCTCTCCAAGTAGCTTCTTTAAAAACATCTTCTAGGTCATTTGGCCCCACTTTCCTTATTTTAGGGTTAACCCACGTCTATTTTCTCCATTAAATTTATTATTGAAATAATTTATTTTGTATTCACTTTGAATTATAATACACTCATTACTTCACTTTATTATTTACCTTTCAAAATCTCTTAAACCAATTTGACAACTTTGACCTTTTGGGGCTTCTAGATGACATATGAGGGTCCTCCAACTTCGTAAGGCCATAACTCTCAAACCGTGAGAAGTTATGTGATGTTCCACATGCCACCAGAAATGGAATGACATGTACTATCCATATAGAATAGTATTATCTAAAAATATATCATAACTCATACCGTTATCCATCAAACAAACTTGGGTCCATTACCCAAACTTGGGGTCTCCAACTTCTCATGGCCATAACTCTCTAACCGTGAGGAGTCATGTGACGTTCCACATACCACTAGAAATGGAATGACAAGAAATATCCATACAGGATAGTTTACCTGAAAAATTCATTGTGCTTCATCTCATTATTCCATAATTAATCATGGGTTCTCTTACTCCGAAAAGCATTTTCCCATGAGGGATTTCACCATAAGGGGACCAATTTGGAGTTCATCCATATTTACTTCTTATCAACCGTGACAAGAAAATAATGAGTCATCTTTACATCAAACAATATTGGGTCCATTATGAAAACCTTTGTGCTGTGGGGATTTCTTCAAGGGTTGACATCAATGACAACTAACCTTAATCAACATCTTCCTCTAGATGGTTCTTTTGATAGACATATTTAGTATAAATAGGAGTTGAGGGTATGAGAACTTTTGTCTTGGATATTATTGTAATAGAGCTCTGCTCTACTAGAGGTTTCACCCTCGAAGAGGCAAGTGAACATTTCTCTTAAGAATCAAAGTGCTTTTTCTGGTGTTCTTATGGTATCATTTTGGTATTATTGTGGTGTTGTTCTCATTATATTTTCGTTCATATACCATTTCTAGCTATTTATTTTGGTTCTGCATGCTTTTTTATATATGTAATATTACAAGTGGTATCAGAGCACCTTCCTCGGTAGAAAATTGTGGGTTAAATTTTTTCAGGGTAGAGTAGTATTCTGGCATCTTTAAGCTTCAAAGATTTGTCGTTACACGCATAAACCTAGGGTCAAGGATTCATACATGTAGGAAATACAAGGGTTACTTAAGCGCACATGTGTTGGCCACCCTTGTAACCCCTGTTGGTATCCCTTCAAGTGGTAGCGCATAAGAAAACACCAGTATATGGATTGACCTAGATCTCCTAAATCCCTCTATAGATAAAGAGATCGGTCTCCTGACTTCTATAATGCCATCGAGAACATCACTCAGGAAGATACTGTCTAGTACCTAGGTAGTTGCGTAGTATGATGCAGAAACATCGTTGGCAAGCACACAGAGAAGAACCACTCAGTGAATGGGAATATTTCAGAATATCAATGTTGGCAGTTACAGAGCATAATTTTGAGGTACGCTTGAACTTCAGTGCCGAAAACATATTTGAGGAATGCGTGAACGATTATGAGCGAAGTGGGAGTTTCCACTCCAACTCTGGACTACGACTAATCCAGGATAGTCATAGGATAGTCTTAGAGTAGACACGTAGTCAGGGAGAATCCTAATAACCCTATGAGTTAAATAGATGTTTTTTAATCCCAAATCATCCTGGTTGAATATGGATATAAGATGATTTCATGTAGTTGTAACTTGATTGCAGATAGTTGCAAGTAGATGCCAGTTCATAGGATAATTCTGAGTTTTACAATTGTAAGTGTTTTCACTTTTGAGTAGAACAAAGGAAAATTGATAAAATGTGTGGTGTGGATAATGTTTGAAATTATTTGTTGTTATGATTTCATGAGTTAATGAGTGATTTACATTCTTACTAGATCGACCTGTGAATGTTAGGATAATTCTCAATTGTTTCTCTTCTATTGAGTGGTGCAAGGTGTTCATAGAGAACGCAAGGAGTGTGTTGACGAGATCTGTATTAGTTCCAAAGCTCGTAAGAGATAACACAAGATTTTCCTTTGCAGTGAGTCCAAAGCGACTACTACAAGGTGTGCATAGTCATCCACTAGAACTTCAACCTACTTAAGGATCTGTTGCAGAGTGTGTGCACAGAGATGAAAGGATAATGCCAGGAGGGTGAGAGGAATTTCTCTTAGAGAAATATTCTGAATATCGAAATCCCCTAAAATGCAAGGAGTATGCGGGATTTCTAAGTCTTCACAAAGACCAAGCTTAGGAGAAATAACACTTCTCATAAGTGTTAATGAAGTCCATGAATCMGACTCGTAGTAGGAGTGAAGGTTCAGAACCCTCAAACACTTAGAAATTTTCTAAGACAAGAAAGATCAAAACCTCAAGAGGAAGAGCAACAAAGACCGTTGGATCATGGTGTGAGATATTAGCAACTGTATGATCTTTCCAAGGTGCACAAGCTTTAATGCTTCACACTCATGGAACCCCATCGAAGTTTGAGCTATGAGACTCTCGAAGACCGAAGTGCCTGACGAGATATGGACTATTGATCTAGAAAAGGATGTGTGGTGCAAGATCATGAATTCTGAGTGAAGTCACTCCAGGAGAACATGGAGGATGAGAGCTTGCAATCGTTGAGGCTTAGAGAGCCGAAGAACCAAGAGCCCTTGATCTATCGGTGGACACTTTTCATTAGATCATGTGCTCCAGGAAAATCATCGTGGGATTTTTAGCTTGAGAACTAATATCGCTGAACCCTGAAGTCCCGAAGTGATTCATAGCTATCAGATCCAGAGGATACATGTCGTGAATCAATGGAATTCGGGTAAAGTCCCAAATTGAATCTAAGCCATTAGTTCTGGAGGAGGTGTGGCAAAGATCTGAGAAATATGAATGAATACCTGAAGTGATACTGAACCATCATATCGGGAGGACATGCGTCAGTGGATCACCGACTCTAGATAAAATCCATTGAAGGAAGTGAGAGATTTGAGATTTGAAATATCCGTAGTTTGAACACCCACAGAGATCACAACCGTTGATCCAAAGGGACAAGTGTGAAAAGATATTCCATTCTAGAATATTTCATTGCGAAGGAAACCAAGATTTGAGATTTGAGAATTCTGGAGCCCGGAATTCTGACTTGATGACAGTTGTCGATTTGAGAACAGAAACTTAGACCATTGATATGTAAGAGTAAATCTTGATAGCCTGTTCTCCAACACCTTCAAGATTGCGAGATCAATAGTCACTCTGCATTGCGGGGGTGTGAGTTGCATGAAATTTAATGTATTGAGAGTAGGCTGCAATCCAAACTGCAGTTTCACCCAAGGGACACGTGGAGACTACGGGTGAATTGTGGGCTGAAAAGTAGTTGTTCCCAAACCACTTTTCACTATGCCACAATCGCATTTTCATGTGAAGGGGTCACCTAGGGTCATATCTACGGAGGGGGCCAAGAGAAAAGGTGAGAGAATTACATTCTGAGGTTTTCCAAAGCATGAGAGGAAAGGTCTCAGGCACTGTGAAGCCTGCACAGGGAGCTGAGAGGGCCTGTGGTTAACAGAGAACAAAACTAGTGAGGTTTCAAAGAGTTAATTGAATCAAGAACTTGAATATCCTGACCGGGAGGTTGTGCAGCCCTTAGGAGAGAAAGAAAGTGGACTACATCAAGTGGTATCAGAGACGTTGTTTTGATTGAAGACAATAGGAAAAAGGAGAGGATATAAAAATAAATTGAAGTTGTACTATGTGTGTGACAGATAGTTAACACAATTCCACCAAGAAGACGAGGAGATCAACCTTTATCCAATCAAGCTGTAGAAAGGGAGATGCGATAACTTCATGCAAGACTAGAGGCGATGGGGGAAACACAGAGAAGAGCACCTAATATGGGAGACATCAGTGATGCAGAGAGCAAGGAAGTTGTGGACGTGAATGTTGCTGAAGAAGCCGCATGAGAGGATGTTGTCGAAGAATGCTTGCTAAGAGAAGTTTCCATATTGGGAGGCAGAGCCAAGATAGAGGTCCCAATGTATGAAGGTAACCTGGATGTTGAAGGGTTGTCGGATTGGATAAGATCCATGGACAAACATTTCGACTATGAATAGATTGATGAAGAGAAAAGAGAGAAATAGGTTGTCACTAGGATAAAAGGACATGTAGCGCTATGGTGGGATGAACTCCAGGTTGAGAGGAGAAGCAAGGAAAAACATAATATAAAGAGTTGGGATAGAATGGTATCCAAGTTGAATGCTAAGTTCATTCCCAAGGATTATCAAATCAATATGTTCAGGAAGATGCAGAACCTAAGACAAAAGAGGATGAAAGTTAAGGAGTACACAGAGGAGTTCTACAAGTTGAACATCAGAACTTGACAAAGGGAGAGAGATGAAAAAAAAGCTTTGAGATATATAGATGGCCTGAGATATGAAATCCAAAATGAGATTAGCATGATGTGAGTAAGGATTCCTATCAGTTTTCATTGAAGGTAGAGGAGAATTTGGCCATAAAACAAAGCCAGTGAGGGAGAGGTAAAATCCCATCCCCCCCAAAAAGCAAGGGAGTTACCCATGACAGAGCACATAATCCTAAGGATGAGTCTGAGAAACCACACAGTCACTTGGAAAGAGGAGGAAGTTCTCGAGGTGAAGATCACATTTCAGAAGCACATCGAAGAGATGTTGAAGGACAAGGAGAGGAAAATGGAAGATCCCTGATATTGAGGAAGGTTCTCTTAAAACCAGAGGCAGAAGTTGAAAAGCTAGTGCAGCGGGACATTCTCTTTAGAATAGCTTGCAAGACTAAAGACAGAGTATGAAAAGTCATAATCGACAGTGGGAGCACTAATAAATTAGTATCCATGGAGATGGTGAAGAAATTGGAGATGGAGGAAACTTCACACTGGAAGCCATACAAAGTCTCATGGTTGCAGAAAGGACACTAGGTAATGGTTACTAAACAATGCTTGGTTGAATTTAAGATTGGAGGATATAGAGATGAAATTCCATGTGATGTAATTCCCATGGATGTATGCCATATTTTTCTGGGAAGACCATGGAAGTTTGATAGGAATGTCATTCATGACGGGAGGAAAAATACATACACCCTAGAGAAGAATGGGAGAACACATATGTTGCTGCCAATAGAGGAGAAGAAAGTGAAAGAGGAAACCAACACAAGCATGCTTCTCATGAGTGGGAATAATCTCCTGAAATAATTCAAGAAAGAACAGGAGATGTAGTTCGTTTTGGTGAGGAAACGCCAAGTTATTCTTACAAGTACATCAAAGGATGATTTTCCTGAAGAAGTTCAGGAATTGTCGGAAAATTTCGTAGACATAGTGGTGGATGAGTTGCCTAACTCATTACCACCCATCAGAAGTATCAACCACCATATTGAATTGATACTAGGAGCAAGTATTCCAAACAAAGAAGCATATAGATTGACACCTCGAGAGAACAAGGAAGTGGAGAACCAAGTCCAGGAATTGTTAGACAAGGGTTTGGTCAGAGAAAGGTTGAGTCCACGTGCAGTACCAACTATGTTAAGCCTAAATAAGGATGGTGGATGGAAAATATGCATAGACTAAATATCCATTAACAAGTTCACCATCAAGTATAGATTTCCTTTACCAAGAATGGATGATTTAATGAAATTCTTAAGTGGAGCAAATTTATTTTCCAAAATATATCTAAAAAGTAGATATCACCAGATCAGGATGAGAGAAGGTATTGAGTGGAAAACATCCTTTAAGACAAACAAAGGTTTGTATGAGTGGCTTGTTATGCCATTTGGATTAACAAATGCCCTGAGTAATTTTATGAGGTTGATGAATGAAATACTGAAATATTTCATTTGCAAGTTTGTGGTTGTGTATCTAGATGATATACTGATCTTTAGTAGGACTAAAGAGGAGCATTTGAGGCACCTAAAATTAGTGACGAGGAGACTACAATAGAAKAATTTGTTGATAAATCTGAAGAAGTTCTATTTTATGAAGACATAACTCATTTAATTGGGTTTCGTTATCTCTTCAAATGAACTGAATATGGATCCAAAGAAGGTGAAAGMAATCAAAGAATGGTCATCACCAAGGAGTATGTTAGAGGTAAGGAGATTCCATGGATTAGTGAGTTTCTATAGGAAGTTCATCAGAGACTTTAGTAGAATTTTTGCGCCAATGATKGATACAGCGAAGAAGAAGCACAAGTCTTTCAAATGGACAAAGGAAGCCGAGAAGAGCTTCAATATACTGAAGGATAAAATCATAGAATGACAAATTCTAGTCTTACCGAATTTTGTTAAGACATTTCAGGTGAGGTGTGATGCAAGTGGAGTTGCAATAGGAGCAGTTCTGAGTCAGGATAATAGACCTATTTACTATTTTAGTGAGAAGATGAATGAGAACAAGAGAAAATAGTACACGTATGACAAGGCATTTTATGCCATAATTCAAGCCTTGAAGAAATGGAGACATTATCTTGTCCCACAAGAATTTTTCTTCTATAGCGATAACCAGGCTTTACAATTCATAACCAGGAAGGAAAAATTGAATCAGAGGCATACAAAATGGGTTGAGTTTATGCATAATTTTACTTTTTTCATAAAACATATTGTTGGGAATGCTAACAAATTTGTTGATGGATTAAGAAGGACATGCTTGATTTTGTAGGAATTCCAGGTGAAGACCTTGGGGTTTGAACACCTTAAGGACATGTATTGTGATGATACAAATTTCAAGGAAGCATACAAATTGTTATCACTGAAATTTCGTCCGCACAGGGCGACAAGAACTCAACATCATCAACACAGAAAAACAATCATCCATGGCACAAGGATTAACTCCACAGCACATCAAAAGGGCCAAAACTATACAAAGTTGGCTAAAAAGATTAAA
>JASDQU010010294.1:129224-143304 GCA_032191745.1 Picea mariana | reverse complement strand
CTTGAGACAATGTGGTCTCGTACTCCCTCCAACAGAATCCTCCTCGCCTTTGCTACTTTCTTTTGCCATGCATCAAGATTTGCAATGTCTGTCGCAGCTGGCTTAGGAACATCTGTGTCAATGTAACCCTTCAAGCCATTGTCTTCGAGCACTGCCTCCATCCTGTCCTTCCATGTAATGAAGTTAGAGCTGCCCTCGAGTGCATACTCCAACCTCAAGCCATTGAAAGACATTTTGATCTTGAATCAAGTGTCACACCAAGAAAATCTAGCAAATTTGAATGTTATCCAACCAAAAAAAAAACTCAACCCCTTCACTATCTCCTTGCCTGTGAGTATCTTGCAAACTGTCCTGATTTGCCCTCACCCTGCCTGTGTGCAACCTGAGGAAATTCCTGTTTTTCCCTCACCCTACCTGTGTGCAACCTGAGGAAATGTCCTGATTTGCCCGCACCCTGCCTGTGTGTAGCCTGCAGAAATGTCCTGATTTCCGCACCCTGCTCCACTGTAGCCTGCGGAAATTTCTTGTGTTTTCCGCACCCTGCTCCACTGTAGCCTGCGGAAATTTCTAGTGTGTCCGCACCCTGCCTTTGTCTAGGGTGTGGAATTTTTGAGTTTTTGAAAAAATTGAAACTTTCACTACTGTGTGTCCGCACCTTGCTAGAGACGGGACCTGCGGAAATGCAATTTTGTCTGCACCTCACTTCCTTCACTCCGTGGCCTCCGTGGCTCTGATACCATGTAGAAATTTTGATACAAATTAATGTATTCCTGCGATTCTCCTGATCTAACAACTACCACAACATGTTAAATATAGAATCGCTTCTACTATTATTGCGGAAACAATTTAAACCACGATATCAACCACAATGCACAAAGTGAAATATCAATAACACACAACACAGAAGTTTTACCGGGGAAAGCGTAAAGCTAAAACCCCCACTATCATATATTATGAATCATGAAACAATCTCATACAAAGCTCTAATCCAAGAGCTCTCAGTACAATACAATCGTCTCACACTGTCATACACAAATTAGCAAATGCATGCGCCAATTTGCGTGACCAGACAGCCTGCCTCCTCTGCACAAACTCTGCAATCCGAATTCTCACAATGTATCGAATGAATCGTTTGCACATGCTCATAAGCATATCCAATGCATGTGTGAACAACTCGCAACTGATAGCCAACTGTCCCTTTCACCTATTATCTCAATTGGTGTCCATTGGAATGACATGCATGTAGTTAATCGTGGCAAGTCTTTAGTTGCATGCGAGTTTAACTGATTGTGAATTAATGAATAATTAATTCACTGAACTCGCACTAATACAGCTAAGCTTAACTCACTTAACTACACTTACAATTCTGTTACAAATCCAAATCACTCAGTTATGAATGAGATAATAGATTAATATTTATTGTCTAATTTAATTAAGGGAAAACTAAATTAGACACATGTTTCTTGTTGACATTTCAACACTCTCCTTCCCCCTTAGCCACCCAAGCTGCAAAGGGGCCACACACACTAACCAAAGAATCAACTAGCTCCCAGTTTGTCTCACAAGGCCAATCTCCCACTCCTCATCGAGTTGGGTATCCCAACTCCCACAAGATAAGTCATTCAAGTATAGATTTCTACAGCGTAACATTATGCACAGAAGAGATCCATCATCCTCCTCCTCCTTCCTTTATATAGATTTTTTAAGTCCATTACTTTCCCAACATCCCTTTTAATTTATTAGTTAATAATTTAATTCATAATATTCCTTCCCGTACATGTGTCACCCATCCCTTCATTCCTCCATAAACTAATTTCATTAATTAATTAATACCCCTATTTCCCTCACTCACCTAAAGGAACTCCTAGAATTGCTCCAAGGTGTCCCCATATCCCCTTACAAGTTTTAATGACTTTCCCCCTTATTAATTTACTAGTTGAGTTTAAATTATAACGTTCTTAAATGCTAGATACTTTACTAAGTTAGACTATCAACCTTTTCCTTGTGTTTCCCATTTTTTTTTATGTTTCCCTCTTTTTCCTAGCTTCCTAATTATTTTGGATTTCCCTCTTTCCATTTTTATTTAAACTCAAAAAGGAATGTGCAAAAACTTACCCTTTTTCCCTTTTTCTTTTTAATAAATAAATTTTTAACTAGCATAATATAGTAAAGCAATTATTTCCCCTTTTTAAATTTTATCCCAAAAGAATTTTATAAATCAAATTAATTTTTTAGTGCCTTCTTGTCACAAGATTAATGAAGATTATCATTATTATTTATTATATATATATATATATTAAAATAGATAAAATTTGTATCCTAAGTATAATTTAGACCTAGACTTTATTTTCCTAGGTTGGGTGACATTTTATTAGGGGAAAAGTTTTAAATCTTCCTTAACACGTTATTCATCCTACAACCATCTAAGTTTAACCAATTATTAAATAACAATGTTATGTTCCCTTTACGACGCATTAGGTGCTCCAAGGGTACCACTCGCCTCTTTCGGTTTCTCTTACATGACGTGCCCTTCAGAACGCACTACATGCTCCAAGGGTGTCACTCACCTTTTTCCATTTTTCTTGCACGGCGTGCCCATCGGGATGCACCACATGCTCCAAGGGTGCCACTCGCCTCTTGACTGACTTGGAAGATATTAAAAACCCCTGGAGTCAATACTCTGCTAGGTGATCTTGTGGGAGACTAAGGGCCTCTAAGGAATAAGGCCTCGGCCATATTGCATGCCCCTTAGAATCATCATGAGCGACTGTCATAGTCTTCTCTCATGACATGATGGGTCCTCTCAAACTAGGTAATCATTAACCTACAGTTCAAGCCATGAAGGGAGTGCTAGTAGGTTGTGGCAGGGCTATTGTCCACACCTCTCCCTCAACATCTCTGGTAGTCGAGGATGACCTCCCTACTACACATGTGAGTCTAGTCGGAAAGCTATCGTCATCCTGCATCATCAACGAATCATGTCAGAAATATATCCATAATCATATCATCTAATTAGAGGCATTAATATCACATATAAAACAATCAAACCCCAATAATTCACTCCCTGACTCGATCCACAGTCTAAGGAATTCCATCGATTCCTCTGCATCCTCGAGGTCCAAAATCCTTCACACTCAGTAAAACCGAGTCAATAGCACCTGTCTATGTCAATGCAACAAAACATGTCATCAACTCATAACCCCTCATAATCAAAATCAAATGTTTAATAGTATAATAATCTGGATCACTTGTGAGAAAGTGTCCTCAAAGAATAAGTTCGCGAGCAAGAGCGAGATGTTACATAAACCCCCTCTTGGTCTAAACTTCGTCACAAATTTTCACAGCATAAGTGCCGAAATAATGTGTATCATAGTATCATAAGTCTATATATAAAAAAAAATGGAAACTGTTAGTGCATATCATATGCGTCCTCCCAGTTCGTTGAGTGTGGACTATAGTTTTCCCACTAGACCTTGACCTTCTCTATTGTTTGACGTCGTAGCTTTCGAATGCGATGATCCAATATGTGGATCGACTCAGCCATGAGTGCCCCCTTGTCTGATACCTACAAGGAACTCATGTCAATAGCATGTGTAGGATCGCTAATATAATGTCTCAAAACAAATACGTGAAAAACATTGTGCATACACCTCAAAGAATCAGGCAAGGCTAGTTGATAGGCCACGAGCCCCTTCCTCTCCACAATCTTGAAGGGTCCCATGAACCTAGGAGAGATTTTATCTCCATTTCCAAACTTGATCGAACTCTTATGAATTTTTACCCACAAGAAGACTCAATCGCCAAACTCGTAACTACGGTCAACACGATGTGCAGTGGCATAACTCTTCTATCGATCCTGTGTTTTTTTAATCCTTTGTCTTATTGTTTGCATTTTCTCTTCCATTTCTTGTATCTCTTATGGTCCCACCAGGACCCTATCCTTAGGATGATCTCAACTCAAAGGCATCTGGCATGGTCGCTCGTAAAGAAACTCGAAAGGCACCATCTTAATGGTGCTTTGGTAACTGTTGTAACCAAATTCCACCAATGGCAAGAATTCTTTGCAATGCTTTTGTTGGTCCATAATGTACATGCACAACATGTTCTCCAAGGTCTAGTTTGTTTGTTTGATGTACCCGTCAGTCTCCGGGTGATGCGCAGTACTGAAGTTAAGTTGGGTCCCCAAGGACTCTTGGAAACTCGTCCAAAATCGTCCAATAAACATCGATCCTCGATCAGATAGAATTCTCTTAGGCACACCATGTAGCCTCACAATCTCACTGATGAAAACTCTAGCTATGTTAGGTTCCTGATATGTTGTACACAGAAGAATAAAGTGAGCACTCTTCATCAGAGTGTTTACTACTATGAAAATTGAGTTGCGTATCCTTGCTGTCAATGGAAACCAAACAATAAAATCCATCGAAATAACCTCCCATTTCGATTCCAGAATAGTGTGTGGTTGTAGTAATCCTGTTGGGTGTCTATGTTCAGCTTTTGCCTACTGACATTCTAGACATATGGCCACATAGTTGACTATGTCTGCCTTCATTCCCTTCTAGAATAATAAGGGTTTAAGGTCTGCCCTCATCTTCGTGACTCCCAGGTGAGCCATGTATACTTCTCTATGAGCCTCTCTTAGAATTAAGATTCTCAACTTGTCATTTAGTGGTACGCAAATACGATTTTTAAACCTCAATAATTCATCATCGTCAAGCGTAAATACTTCAAATCTTGGTACCATCATTGTGTCTTGTCCGATAAAATCCTTGACTTCTTTTTACCAATCATCGTCACACTGTAAAGTTAGAATCTTTTCATGTAGATTCGTCTGAAGAGGCAACACCGAAAATATGCATTGTCTCTGAATCAATGCATTTTCCACTCGGTTCACTGTTCCTTTTATGTAAGTAATATCGAAGTCGTACTCGCTAAGAAATTCTGACCAACGTCATTGTCGCGTGTTCAGGTTGCTTTGCGTAAATATGTGTTGTAGTCCATAGTGGTCCATCTTTAGTCCAAATTTTCTTCCAACAAGGTAGTGTATCCAAACCTTCAAGGCATATACAATGGCTAACAACTCCAAATCATGCATCGCGTAGTTATCCTCATGCCTTCTCATTTTCCTCGAGATGTAAGCGATCACTCGTTTGTCTTGAATCAAGATTCCGCCTAAGCCTTCCTTTGATGTGTCAGTGCATACCAATAAATCTACATCCATGTCAGGGACTTTTAGTAATGGTATCATTGTCAATAGCCCCTTGAGCCTCCGAAATGCTTCCGTGCATTTCTCTCTCCAAACAAACTTCTTGTTCTTCTTCTGCAATTCCATGATCAGATTTGCTACCTTCGAAAATCCCTCGATGAACCATCGATAGTATCCTACTAAACCCATGAAGCTATGTACTTATGGGACATTCATTGGCGTAGGCCATTCCATAATAGACTCAACCTTTGTTGGATCCACAATGATACCTTCATCAGAGATGGCATGCCCTAAGTAGTGAATCTTCGATTGATAAAATGAGCATTTGGAAAACTTCCCATACAATTTGTTCTCTCGTAGACACTGTAGTACCAAGCGCAAGTGCTCATCATGCTCCTCCGTTGCCCAAGAGTAAATAAAAATATTGTCAATGAATACTTGGACAAACTTGTCCAAGTACTCACGAAACACCCCATTCATCAAACTCATAAATACCCGTGGGGCATTTGTCAGTCCAAATGGTAAAACAGTAAACTAGTAATGTCCAAACCTCATCTTAAAGGCAGTCTTAGGGACATCATCATCCTTGATTCATACCTGGTGATATCCTGATCACAAATTGATTTTTGAGAACACCGTCACACCCATCATTTGATCGAACAGATCATCAATCATCAACAAAGGGTATTGATTCTTGATCATTGCCTTGTTCAATTAGCGATAGTCAATGAAGAGCCTCCATGACCCATCCTTATTTTGTATTAAAATAGCAGGCACACCCCACGGTGACACACTTGAACGTATCAGTCCCAGGTCCAACAATTATTTCAGTTACATTCTCAAATCCTATAACTCCAGGGTTGACATCCGATAAGGCATTCTATCTATCGATTCTATCCCTAGTTTTAGGTCTATAGTAAACTCTAATTCCCTCTCTGACAACATCCTAGGTAACTCCTTCGGAAATATGTCTGAAAACTCTCTCACCACCGGAAGGTGTTCTAGACCTTCTGCTATTCCCTTCTCGTTTGATGCAAGGATCACATAAATCTTTCACCCCTTGCGGATGGTTTTCCATAGATGCAAGAAAGAGATAAACCTCAGGGAAAATCCCTGGTTCTGACCTACAATCACGCATCTTTGTCCCTCATCATCGACCAAGATCAACCATTTTGTCTTAAAGTTGAATATCACCTCATGCGATTCCAACCAATCCATACCAATTTTGACATCATAAGATCCTAAGATCATGACGTACAAGTTGGCCTTGGTGGAAAAATCTCCCAGGTTGAGGGTGCATTCCGTAACCTTTCCTCCAAATTTTTGTTTGGCTCCAGAATCCATATCTACGAAGATAAACTCTTCCTGTTCGATTGCCTTTACCTTAATCCTTTTTAGTGCTGCACCAAAAATGAAACTCTCGGTAGCACCAGAATCAATCAAAATACTAAGGGTCTGGACAACGATGGTACCTGATGTCTCGAGAAAAGTTGACTGGTGCTCTGCTTGGCAGTTATTCAACGCTGCATGAATCCAATGGGCCTTGCCCAAATATCCCATGGTAGTGTGTCCAACTGATCTAGATTCTCTAGTCCTCTCCACTGGGTAGTCGCGCTGGTAGTGTGGCTCCCCACACGTCCAATACCCTTTCTTAGGTCCAGTATTCCTGGTACTCGAAGTAGAAGATGACGGCCCACCAGCCTGGAATCCTAGTCTGTTCTGCTTAACAAGCCTAAACTGTCGGTGTTGTGGTCGACGTTGTTGTTGATGTTGTGGTCCCCGCTAAGGTATCTGTTGTTGAGGCATCGATCATCGAGGTGTAGTGAAAGTGGATCCCTTATAGAAGCCATGATATCTTGGCATATGTCTGGCTAGTGTCTGATGCTACTGTGCACAAGATGACACCTTTCTTGTTGGTCTCGCTGGAGTCCTGCTCTGACCCCCACTGATAATCTCCTCCTCTACTATGAGGGCCTTCTGGACAACATCATGCAAGGTTTGAGGCATCAAAATCATAACCTTTGCATGTATGGTGCCATTAAGGCTAAACATGAACCTGTTGACCTTAAGTTTCTTAGTGTTAAGATGCAGAGCATACCAGAGAAGCCCATAAAATGGGCCTCGTACTTAGGCACCACACGACCACCCTATCGTAAGGCATTAAACTCATTGAGTTGATGCTCAATGAATTCCTATGAGAGGTACATCTATAGGAACCATTCCTCGCACAGTTCTCATGACACATCTTCGACGACCATGTTAAGTTGTGGTAGGAGCGTCTTCCACCATAGAAGAGCACTCCCCTTTAGTTGAAAGACCTCCATGCAGACCTTCATGTTGGACGTATTGTCACGAAGCGCAAAGCACATCGCCATATTCTCCAACCACGCCTCAATGGTTGTGTCATCTGGGGAAACAATGAACTTGGGAAACTTGACCTGCTCAAGTTCACAGTGAATGCTACCGGTACCGAATGGAGCATGCGATGGAACCTCAGGGGGTGTCGGTGCTCTAGCCTCATCTCTTTCCGAACGGATGATCAATGCCTTAGATATGCGCTAAAAATATCTCATCATTCCAACCAGATCACCCACTGCTATATGCTCCTGCCCAACAACCTGTTCGTCTCCCTAGGGGTTAGACCCCTCAGGCGTAGATTCTACTGAAGGTGTCACGCCTCTTCCCCTATCACCCCATCATCTGCCTTTGCGGTGACTTCTAACCATGATTACCTGCATGAATACAAGTCAACAATACTTTCACAATTCAATAGATATACAAATATTCTTATACAAAATAAAATTTTAAAGAATTTTCATAGATTTTTTCAATATTTGAATTGCAATCTTAAATTTTAGTTGTGTCAATTTTTCTAATTTTTGGATAGTTCACCAGTTAACAACTCTACCAACTCCAATGGGTACTCTTCTTCCCTAGGTACCCTTGAGTTGCATTGGGGTTATATGAAAGATGCCAACTGGAAAAATGAAGAGAGTGTCATTGTTAAGCTTGAGAGGAAATTCACATCTCAAGAATACTCTTCAATAGACCAAAGACATAAAACATCACCCATAGAAACATTATCGTACAAAAAGTATGATAGTTCTAACTCATGTCTTCACTTTATCTATAGACCTAGTGGCTAAGGCCACTTGACCATCTCATAAAAAAAATCAATTTTGTTAATTTACCAATTACCTTTATTCACCCACCCATATGTCAATCACATGCACATGTGAAGAAGTAAATTTTATTTAAAAATATCAAGTATTGATTATTCCTCATACAATGACTACACTTCTTACTTTTACTCTTAGATGTTCCCTTGATGACATCATCTTTTTTCTATTTTAGTGTTGCACATGTAGTCACTACATTTGGTTAATACTACTATTGTTAGTTATTAATTCCTTGTTACTTTTTCTTTTACTCTAGTTTTGTAATATCCCAAATAAATTATTTGTTAATTTAAATAATTTCTTTAAGTGGAAAATTCGATTTTACGATTACTACCAGAAAAGTGACTGTTGTTAATGTAAATTCTGGGCAAAATATTGTATTGTGAAGTGTCCTTTAATGTGGACAGATCCAAGAGACAATTATTTTTATTTAATTAATAAAATGGACACAACGAACAACCAAGTTAAAAAATAAATGATCATGAATCCATGAGTGGGTAACAAGTTGGAGCTAACCCTAAGGACATGTGTCAGAAGTCAATTTTGATGATTGACACACCTTGAAAATTAGGTATTTCCAAATCAATGAAAATTCAGAAGGAGGTAAAAGAGTTTGGGGAAAACTAAGACCTCACAAAATGAATATATACATATGTGTTATGTGTGAGGATGGAGGACGTTGCTTAGCATGTGGAAATAAAGCACTCACAAGTAAAAAAAATTGTTGGTGAATAACAAGAAGACAAAAGAAGTTGTTGTATGAGGATTAAGGTATTAGGGAACTACTCAGGACACAAAGTCTTGCTGGAACATGAGGCTCATTTGGCCTTTATGAATTCACAATGAGGATTGGGGGTGATTTGAATGGGTGGAACTTGGCTTCTCCTTATGTTTTTGAGGTTTTCTTCAATTTTTTTGATTTTTAAATTTAATAGATAATCTTAATGCTATTGGTGAAACTATGAAATGTTATCGAGTATGATAATTAAGATAGTTTCTATACTAGTTTCTTTTAATATACTATAGAATAGAGAATATCAAACTAAATTACTTATATTGTTAAGTAGAAAATGATAAAATGGGAGAGTAGAGTGATATGAACAGATATTCTATTATCTTACAATATCAATACAATGGACTCTATTATATAGATTGCACAAATTGTTATCAGATCTAACTTATTCTAAAGATAACTGGAAAGGTTGAGATAATATCTCAACCACACACCAAACAAGGATCTCACCGATCCAACTCTCTAACAACCTCTTAATAATAGGATCACACAACTCACGTAGAGATTAACTCTACCTCTCAATACATTAGCAGGAACATTAGATAAGTAGGAATTATATATATTCCAACACGTTCCCTTAATGACTACTTATCTAAATATCTATGTGGTCATATGTTCATGTTCTTGCTCTTGTACCTGCATCTAATTATTGATGTCCACATAAAAAGAAATCCATCTACCAGAATACATGGGTCATCAATCGCTATAACCACTAGTTCTCTAGGAATCCTTTTCCACTACATGGTTCATTCAACCATTCTTCCTCATACTCCCCCCTTCATCACATCATTATTATCCTGGGTTTTTGTTAGCTTACCCATAACCATGCTCTAGGTTTTCTCAGATTACCCTCAAGCATGCATCAGGTTTTCTCGGATTACCTGTAACCATACTCTAGGTTTTCTCCAATTACCCTCAACCACACATCAGGTTTTCTCGGATTACCTATAACCATGCTCTCTCAAGTGGTTTTGACCACAAACCATCCTTTACATAGTGGTTTTTAGATTACCATGAACTTTTCACATTAGGGGGTATACAATAACTCAGGTACATATTATTCTATAGAACCACTACATCAAAATATCTTAGACTTGCTTTCAATTACATGTGTGATTCACATTATAATAAATTAAATGGCATAACTATGCACACCTTCAAACCAAAAAAGAAAAATATCACAACTCAATCACACTTCTCACAATCAAAATTGTGTGAGTCCAACGGAATGGACACGTACACCTCTCTTAGCTTTAACACCTCCAGGTAACCTTGGCAATGGATCCTCTTCCACCGTGCGGTTCTGGTACGTCCTCCAAAGGTAGAAAAATTTCATTTGAACTATCACCAACAACATTCACTATGACGCAATCCACCGATTCCATTGGTGACACAATCCACCTAGTCCATTCACCAATCCTTTTGTGGGAAGGACCAATGAGCACAAGGGTGTAGTCGATCCCACGACCTTAATCTACACTTCCAAAAAGAAGAAAAGGTAGTAATGCATAGCCATGTCGACCTCGTACCATGATTGGATCTTGTCGCTAAGCCATGGCCATTCTCAAATGTGACCAACATGGCCCACACAATCATTGGATGTCACTCCTTTGGTGGCTCGACTCTGAATAGAATCAATCATCAATGAATAAAGATTGGGTCAGAATCAATCACTCCTTCAGAGAAGGCATCTCTACGCAAACGAGCTATACGAAGTGAACAACTCCAAACCAGATAAATTTGCGCCAACACTCTAGAAGCATTCATTGATAGTAAAGGATAGTGAAACCAATACAACAAGGACAATGAATATATCTGGCAGTGAATACAACACACAGGAAAGAAATTAAAATTCATAGCTCAGTTCATGTCTCTAATTTTCGTGCCTCTCACTCCACCAAGCATGCAACAACAACTATCTCAGAGGAAGGTGAGAATACAACAACAATGAGCTATGTGGCTCCACCTGCAGTGACAACAAATTGACCTGAGGATGGACGATCAGACCTCCACTCAGCTTCATCGTGGAGATGAGCATCGCCCACCTTCCGAATTTCTCCAACATGACTGTAATCGGGGAAAACACAGGTATCTCTGCAATTCGGTTGAGGAAAACGCTAAGATATGAGATTTTCATTAGCGGCATCAGATCCTGGAAGCATCATATCAGTCACAACAACAATTTCTGAAGAAACGCTCTGTGTAGCATAAGTTCCATCGGCAAGAATAAAAAGTTTTCTCGATGAGATAGTACTCTCAATTGATTCAGTGATCCAAAGCACACATGAATAGACACGAGAAGAAGGGAGCTGATAGAAAGTATCCAAAATCCTTGCAATTATTGAAACCTTGAGTTTCTTCACGTGTAGGAGGCAATGTGGGCTCCTTTTCTCATGTTAATCTTCGGTTCAAACTAAACTAGATGAGAATTACCAGCCTTAGTCCTCCAAGCTATCAAATCAAATAGATAATAATCACCCTTTGTCCTTCCTGTGTCTTCATCCGTAGGTTTGAAGTGGAAAGGAATGGTGAATCACACTGGTGGCTCTACGAATCTTGTTCGCAAGATACCTTTGCAGGTTTCCTAGACCTGATTAATTTCGCAGCAATCTGGTGTAGGAGGAACATCGCAGGAGGATTAGAATGCATCAATTTGGTGTGAAAAAGAAACACATAGGAAGAAACAGTAAGGCTATGTTATAGCGTCGATGGCTCCAACAATAACTGGCGCACAGATAGCAATCCACAAACAACTATCTCCTCTCACAGCTCCACAAGCAATGATAGCCCAGTATACAACAAACGCTCTACGAGACTCAGGGCTGAAAGCTTCAATATGTCAAACACACTCCTCTACTCTCCGCATGTGCTTGGGCACTCCCGTGAGGGAGTAAAGCCCAACTCTGACGCTCGGATACCATGATAAAATGGGAGAGTAGAGTGATATGAACAAATATTCTATTATCTTACAATATCAATACAATGGACTCTATTATATAGATTGCACAGGTTGTTATCAGATCTAACTTATTCTAAAGATAACTGGAGAGGTTGAGAGAATATCTCAACCACACACCAAACTAGGATCTCCTCAATCCAACTCTCTAACAACCTCTTAATAATATGATCACACAACTCACGTAGAGATTAACTCTACCTCTCAATACATTAGCAAGAACATTAGATAAGTAGGAATTATATATATTCCAATAGAAATATATATATATATATATAAGTTTGATATGGATCAAAATTATTTTTAACTATTTATACATAATTCATGGAAAGATTGCATAGTGTTACCTACTAAAAATTTCTATGATCTATCTTAATAAATCAACTTTACATACTTGATAGGAAAGATACACTAAAAAAAATTGCATTTTACAACCATTTAATTTACAAATCCAAAATCCAGATACACATGTTAAGAGAGATAAATCAATCTATGTTAATCAAATATTGTAAGGTTAAAGTTGAATAAGTGAAATGAACCAAAGGAAAGAGGGATTGTTCTCCTCCAAATTTTGGAGCTCGTAAAGGAACCCCAATACCTTTCCTTCTTTCTTTCTTCGTGTTCCAAAATGTGATGATTTATCCTTGCAAGTTATTTGGTAATAAGTCATTATATTATATTATGGTTATATATTATAGAAAACAGTAATACTTAAACGTGTATGTGAATAATTGGAATGCATGTGGAAGTTCATTTTTCTTGACCTTTACCTTGGAAAAAAGTAAATTATTTTTCATATAAATCAAAATGGTAATATGAAATACAAAATACTAAATCATATATATATATTAAAGGTTAAAGACTAAAAAATCAACCTATTTTGATATATTGTTATTGTTTTTATGTTAGCTAAGTCATACCCTTTATGAAACATTATAGGAAATAAATCTTGCGTGTGAGTATTTAAACAAAGAATAGATACACTATAATGAAATACTAAACACACAGACATACACTTACGTGTATAGTCCTCTACATGAAAAAAGATCAGTTGAAGGTTATGTAAGGAAATGTAAGGAAACATATATGAGAATTACGACAAATACTCAGACTATTTATGAAACTACTTTTGACTGTGCATTCCAAGTATGAAAAGTAGTATTTGATACAAGGGTATAATTTTAACCCTTGTTGGAACTGACACATGAATTAATAGAACAAGCAGAGCCTGACTAGGCCAGAGAGAAATTCTCAGTACATAACATATTATAAAAAACGATATAAACTGGTGGGAAACAGAACTGACTTGGGTGTATTTAAAAATGAACAACGAAAAGAAATAAAAAAAAATATTACTTACAGAGTATCAAGCAGAGCCTGAATAGGCCAGAGAGAAATTATCAGTACATAACAGATTATAGAAGACGATATAAACCGGTGGGAAATAGAACTTACTTGGGTGTTTTTAAAAATGAACAACGAAAGGAAATTAAAAAAAAAACCACTTACAGAGTATTCTTAAAGCTTAATAACAATAGAATTATGTTGGTGTGGGTTTAGTACCAAACCAAAAAGGAAGTCTTGATCATCTGCCCAGATGTTGATAAAGGAACAATCCAAAACAATAAGTTCAAACAATTTCAAATTTCAGTAATACAAAAATGTTAACCTCAATTAAGAGGCACAAAAAACTAAGAATTGTTGATGTAAAACAAAGAACACAAGTTATAACTTGAAAACTGGAAGTGTAAAGACTCAAACCCGAAAAGCACTTCGGTCATGACCAAGGGCATAACCACTAGCAGTCCGTACGACGAGTATGCAAAGGATTGTTAACACTAGAATATATATATATAGAGAACTTATTGTTAACACTAGAATATATATATATATATATATATATATATATATATATATATATATATATATATATATATATATATATA
>JASDQU010010294.1:101079-128940 GCA_032191745.1 Picea mariana | reverse complement strand
CATATACCAAAAGACCTTTTAAATTAAATCATATTGTTCATACCTCCACTGTCAACCGAGCATTGTAGTGTTAATCAAGCAAAGATCGAGAATGTCATATGTTGAATCTCGCTTTTTGACCGTCTCAAGAAAATTTCCTGCATGACTAAAATGTATAACATAGGAAAGAAATGAAAATCCTCTTCAGGACTCTAAGGATACATGTTTAAAACTTACGAAACAATTTTTTCAGAGAAGGTGGAACTTTTCATAGAGGAGGGTCGGAATAATATTCAGTGTTGGACAAGAAATATTTGAAATAATAATAATAATAATAATTTATTTTTAAGATTATATCTAAGTCAGCACACCAAATTGGTGTATGAGACCCCTTTGTTTGTGGGATAAGGGATCCCTCTCCGCCCAGTAATTTGACTGGTAAACACCAATATATTGTCACGATAGTAATAACACTTAAATGCTTGAGTACTATGACATGTGACCAAGGTGGCGTGGCAATATAGTAATGGATTAGAACATAAGACCAATACCTTGGGTACCTAGATAGGGAGTGTCTCTAGCTGGAAATATTAATTACACGATGGATATGTTACAACAGAGCAAGTGGGAAGTATGGTTTCGGTGTAAGTAAACTCTATATACATTCTTCAAGGATCAAATTGTGGAGTAAAATTGGTAAGTCCATAACAATTGTCAAAGTTTGAATTTGAATTTTAATACCTTAGATATATCCATCGCTTTTTCATTAATATGATTGGAGGATAGGAACATATACACACATGTTAACTATGGATAAAAGGTGACGTGGATATCGGTATCTAGGAAACCTTTTTTTGATGAATCTCAAAGTTATGAGATATGCAATAAGAAGGTGATTATTTTAGGAATTTGATAATTAAAGGTTTTCAATTAGATGTTAAAGTAGAATTCAAGGTAACTTTTATACAATGATTTTGTTTCTTTTTATAGTTTACTCGAGAGAGACAAGTAAATAAGAATAAAAATAAAAAAAATAAAAAAAATGTTTTTTGGAATTTTGAGTACATTACATATGGTATCACATCACAGGTTGACAACACTATATATTATGGGGATTAAAAAAAATTCTAAAACATAATTATGTTTGTTTAGTTACTAACAAAGATGAATATTTTATTATTAAAGTGACAAGATATTTTCCAATCTTTAAAATTTTTCAACAAAAAAAGGAGAATAAATTAACCATGAAGTAAATGTCAACCAGTAAAATCCTAAACAGAAAAGTGAGAGAAGTCCAGCCTCACAAGTACTAGAAACTATGAGAAGTTTCATAGTGGAACTTCAAACTTCTAAGGCTGATAATGAAAAAATTAAGAAAACATAGGAGGAACAACCAGAACTTAATGAGATATTATTGTGGAATATAGTTGAAAATCGTAAATAAAAGAAAAGAAAGTCAAACAAAGGAAACAATAAATTATCTTCTCAAAACTCTAGAAGGGACTCTACATCAAACGATAGATCCTCAACTCATACTCAACCAAGAGTAGAATCACAAACATGCTCCATTAAGAAAAGGAAACCATTAGATCACTTGGAAGCGGAATTCAAATATATCAAGCCCTTCATTTTTGTTGGAGAGTGAAAGACTCATGAAGAATTTGAAGTTTGGTTGTTAGGCATCAAAAAATACTTTCAAATGTATAATTACTCTAGTAATATGAAGGTTAGAATGACCATTTATAATTTAAAAGGGAAGGATAGTATCTCGTGGCAAGATATGAAACTAGGTAAAGTATGGAATTGTAAGAATTCATGAAGTATTTCAAGAAACGATACCTATCAAAAGGTTTTTGTGAAAGAAAAGCTAAAGAATTTTATGAATTATGACTAGGAAATTTTTTTATGGATGATGTAATTAATAATTTTCTACATCTGTTGAGATTTGTGCCTTATATTAATGAAGATAAAGTTAAAATTCAGATGTTCTTAAGCGATATAACAGAGTCCTATAAGGAAAAAATTGAATTTGACAACCCTAAATCCCTGAATTTTAGGAAAGCTAGAATGTGCTACGAACAGTGTAAACAAAGATCTGAAACTCCTAGGACATGGAAAGAAAAGAAGAAAGATAAACTGAATCAATGGAAGAAATTTTTCAAGCGAAGTCCTTACTGTAACATGACTAAGGGATTTAAAAAGAATGACTATCCATGTAGCACACAAGAGGCACAAGGAGGGATTCAACCAGTTAATATTGTATTCAAGAAGATCACCAACAGTACCAGAGAGAAACTGAAATGTTGGGAGTGTGGAGAGCCCCATTTTTGAAGAAAATGTCCATGATTAAACCCAACAAGTAGAACTAAAGTTCACAATATGTAGTAATCCACCACAGTAGGATATATTGGGAAAAGTGTACATGGAATTAATGATTCTCTAGAAGGGAGACAAGCAGATCATCAGTCTACTGTATTAGAAATTGAAGGTAAGTTAAAAAAAAACAAATCTCTATATGGATAGACCCAGGGGAAAGTTTGTGTTACATAAAACCATCACTAGTAGAGAGTTGTAATCTGGAAAAAGTGAAACACCCTAAGTCTTAGTTAGTCCAATTAGCCACTGGCACATAATGAAAAATATCAGAGTATATTCCCAAGTGTGATATAGGAATAAATCATCAAAATATTTTCCTTAACTTAAATGTGTTACCCTTAGGATCTTATGACATTCTTACTGGTATGGATTGGTTGGAATCACACAAATTTCTACTAAATTGTTAAGAAAAGTCATTTGTTTATCAAGACAAAAATGGTGTAAAAAGAATATTTCAAGGACTAGGAAAACCAGTCTCCATAATACATATATCAACCATGCATCTTAAAAAATGCATAAGGAAGGGGTGTCAATTGTATGCAATTCAGGTAATGAATATACTAAATGAGGATGACAAACCAAAATTGGAAGACTATGTGGCTTTAAGAGATTTTAAAGATGTTTTTGCTGATGAAATACCATAATTTCGTCCAAGAAGAGAAATAGACTTTCCTATTCTCTTAGTACCAGGATCTACCACTATGTCAAAAGCGCCATATAGAATGAGCATTCTTGAGTTAATAAAGCTTAAAATACAGATAAATGAATTATTAGATAAATGATACATTAGAACCATTGTATCACCATGGGGAGAACCAATTTTGTTTGTGAAAAAGAAGAAGGAAACATTCTGATTATGCATTGATTATAGAAAGACAAATAAAATGACAACAAAAATTAATTATCCTCTACCAAGAATTAATGATCTATTTTACCATGTGGGATGATCCGGGATCTTTTCATCGAAGTGACTTATAAAAAATTGCATTAAATGAGCATAAATTAAAGTGCACCATTAAAGAAGGAAAAGCCCAATAATGAAGAGACATAAGCATCAAATATGAACACAAAACTTGACAATGGAGTTCATCTCTGGTGGGCTACGTCTCTGGGTCCTGCTCTCAAATGGGTAGGCCTTTTTATTAATTCAACAAAACAATTTGGAAAAATACATAAGTATACCTCATTTTGGAATTAGGTTGCACAAGATTTGCTCAGATAAGAAAAAAGACATCACCATTAAATTCATGGCGTCAAATTACCCAAAAATGAGTGGCTCCATGCCTCAATTCGGTTCCGGCACTCCCATGCCCAAGAGAAATTTTGTCTCGGTTTTTCTGCCTTGTAACCTGCAATTAATTCCCCAAAAATGCCTCCTAAATCGTGTCCGGTCATATTATCGCACGCCTCCTCCTCGTGCACTGGTGGATTCAAAATTTAAATAAAATTTGTGGGAGGTATAAACAATAGGGTTGTTTGGCCTATTTGTTGGCGGAGCTATAGTTAAGGCGTAGACAATGAGGAAGGTCTCGGGGTCGAGCCCGCGGGCCTCCCCTTTTGGGTGTTTTTTATAACATATATATATTAATATATGGTGGTTCTACCAACTTTAAATGGTGGTTTAGATTTGAATGTTCACCACCAGATCTGGCAGGTCTCCACCATATTTGGCGGACCCGTATTGTTTTTTTTATTTTTGAATTTAAGATCTCGTGCCCACATTGGGCATTTTCCCACTGCCACATGGTAGAAAACCATTGGGCCATGCAGACCACCTATATAGTCACCTACCACGTCAAAATATGATATGCCACCTCAACTTTCATATGATCTTGCCGCATCACCATAAAATATTCCACATGGTTGTACAGACTACCACATGGCACATGTTAATTGGTCCATGGATCGACCCAAAAAATCAAAAAATGAGTGACACATGGCAACCTCTAGTGTTTCCACATCACCATGTTGACATCATGTTGACTTCAGCATGACACATGTCCCCTCATGCGTGTTAGACATACAGTGTATGGATGTTGACATCAACAGTATAGATGCTGACTCATTCCCTGCTGATTGGGCTAGGTTGACCAAACTTTGACCGCAAATATATTTTGATATGTAACTCCATTTGACGAGTCATTTTCACCATTGGAAATCTTGTGATGTTCTCTTCACGATGCTTCCAATTTCATTGAGTATTGAGGACTTTGAATTTTTTCCCTTTCTTTGTCTTTTAAGGCCATTCTAAGCTTCCTAAGTTGCTTCTGCAAATTCTGAGTGGTCCATAGTCTTCTCTGGTTCTTTTTTGGATCACTCCTTCCCACTGAGATATTTTTGGACCACCAAAAGCTTTCATAAATCAACAAATAAGTTAGGGAAGAGTTCCCTCACCTTGTCCTTCTCAATCCACTTTACTTTTCTTTGATCTGTAACCTTTAATCCTACACGAAAATAATCAACATCACCCATGCGTGAAGTCATCATCCTTCTATCCAGGAAGATATATTCCTTTAACTGATCCAAGTAATCAGGAGAAAACTCATCAACTGAAGGTATTGAAACTTCCTCATCTTGATCCATGATCATGGGAGGCTCAAAACGTTTCAAGTTCTCTATGTTTACAACTGAGTAGATCTGCATATAAGGTGGAAGATCTAGACGGAAAACATTGGTACCACTTTTCTCAAAAATAGTGAAGGGTCTATAACAAATGGGCTTGAGTTTCTTTCCTTCACCATTCAATCTTTCCTTGTATATGTGAAGCCATACTTTGTGTCCAACGTGGAACTGATGATTAACCATGTGTTTGTCATGTCGAGCTTTATAATGTTCTTTAATTTTCTATAACTATTCCCTCACTACTTGGTGTACCTATTGGATCCTCTGCATGAACTTGCAGGCTCTTTCTTCATTTATTTCTTCATTTGAATCGACATCTATCCCATACATCAAGTCTAAAGAAACTTTAGGTAGGTACCCAAAACATGTCTCAAAAGGAGAACACTAAGTAGAGGAATGTAAGGATCAGTTGTAAGCATGTTTTACATAGGGTATATGTTCATCCCATATTTTGGGATTCTTGTTGCAGTAGCCTTGAAGTAAAAGTACCACTATCTGATTTACAACCTATCTCTGTCCGTCGGTTTGTGGATGGAAAGCAGTGCTCCTCTCCAACTTGGTGTCCATCATTCTCCACAAACTTGTCCAAAAATCCTCAAGGAATCAATTATCTCGATCCGAGATAATGGATGTGGGTAATCCAAAGTGAACCCAAACATACTGAAAGAAGATATTAGCAGTCTTCTTAGAAGTGATATTCTTTTTACATGGCATTAAGATAAACATGTTTATGAACCTATCCACTACCACATACAGATAGTCATGAACCCCTTTCGACATTGTTAAATCCCCTACAAAATCCATGGAGATAATTTCCCATGGATGGGATGGACCAGGTAGTGGTGAGTATAGCCCCAGTTTTCTATTAATGGGATTACAAGTAGAACACATCACACACCCCTTTACATATTTAGTTACAATTTTTTTCATTTGAGGCCAATAACAAAACCTATGCAAATAAGCCATATTTTTCCCTACCCCAAACTTCCCAGACACAAGAGAAGTGTGAGATTCTCATATTACGTCGACTAGTTCACTTGTAGGAATACATATCATTCCAATATGGTAGAAAATTTTCCCCTGTAGACAATAGTTCTCTACCTGTGCACCATAGGTTGATTCTCATATACTTCTTTAAAATCTTCATCAATGGCATATTTTTCCACATAGCTATCATGAGATAAAGAAGCATTCTTCAAAATAATAGAAGCAACAATAGGAGGTCTAGAAAGCATATCAGCTACCTTGTTACTTGTACCCCTTTTGTACTTGATTACCAAATGAAATTGTTGTCAGAAACCCATCCATATGTAATGTCAAAATTGTTGCATTTTGGTTTGTGCTTGGAGATACTATAAGGGTTGATGATCTGTATGTATGATTGCTTCCTTCCATAACAAGTAGTTCTTCCATTTCTTTACGCTTTGAACTAATGCATACAACTCTTTATCATATGTAGGATAATTAACAACAACTTGGTTAAAAGTTTCAGAGTGGTAATAGATAGGATTACGATATTGCATCAATATTGCACCCATGGCATATTCGTTGGCATCTATCTCAATCTCAAAGGAAAGTTGACTATTCGACAGTGTTAATACTGGTGGAGTACTGATCTTTTCCTTCAAAGTGTCAAAATATTTTTATTTCTTTCCTCCACACTGAAAAGTGTTCTTCACACTCGTTAATTCATGCAAAGGAGTTTTTATAAAGGATAAGTTTGAAATGAACCTCCTCCAATACTGGAATTCACCTAAGAAGCTATGTATCTCGGTTACACTTTTGGGTTCAGGACAATTTACAATTACATCAATCTTGGAAGGATAAATTTGTAATTGTCCTCCTCCTCCAATATGACCTAAGTATACAAGTGTAGTCTTTCCAAATTCACATTTGAACAATTTTACATACAACTTTTCCCTTTGCAAAGTATCCAATACTTGTTTTACATGCCTCACATGTTCATCCCAAGTCCCGCTAAATACAATAATTATGTCTAAGTATACAATCAAAAAATCATCTAGAAAAGGCCTGAATACATCATTCAACACACTCATGAAAGTTGTCGGAGCATTACAAATCCCAAAATTCATAATTAACCACTCAAAAAATCCTTGTTTGGTTTTAAATGCAGTCTTCCATGCATCCTTTTCTGCAACCATGATCTGATGGTATCCACTGCACAAATCCAACTTAGCGAAATAAACAACATTTTTTAACTGATCAAGTAGATCATCTATACGAGGAAGAGGGTATCCATTTTTCATCATGATTTTATTAAAGTTCTAGTAATCAACAAAGATTATCCATGTGCCATATTTCTTTGGCACCATCATGATCAGAGAACCAAAATGAGATGAGATGGGCCTGATGATCCCTTAATCCAATAATCTTTGCACCTTATTCTTGATCTATGTCATCTCTACAATTGGCATCTTGTACATGCCCAAATTAGGAAGAGGAGAATCTTGTTGAAGATGTATTTCATGTTGGATTTCCCTCTTAAGAGGTAATCTGTCTGGTTGTTGGAAAATATCATCATACTTAGAACAATATCAATTAATTCTTTCTTATGAGAAGGATCGCATCCTTGGAAAGCGTCGGATGTTTCGACATCTTTCTCCCTTATGACCATGAGTACATGTCTCTTATTAGTGTTTATGAGTCTCTTCATTTGTCATGCACTAACAAGTGTTGTTTTTACACCCATGTTGTGACCTCTAACAATATATTCCACTCCCCCCTTACTAAGGTTGTATTTGTTCTCATGAACAAAGAAGACTGTTTTTCTATCATAAATATAAGAAATCCCCAACACTATGCCACATATATCAAGTGATACAACATCCAAATCCACTTCATCAATCAACTTTGAATAAATAGAAAATATGACCTACATTGTTTGGTGACATTAAGTATTGCTTTATCACATACCCAACCAAGAGGATAAGGCTTTGGATGTGGTTTCATTTCAAGACCCATATTTTTGACAAGTCCTTCAGATATAAAGTTTACTTGGGAACCCAGATCAAATAATGTATCTATATTAGTGTGTTAGATACAACTCTTATATGAAATAACTCATTCCTCTTTTGTTCATCATCATGGGATTCATTATTGGAATTTGAACTAGCATGAAGAGAATATGTACCTTGTACTCCAATAGCTGTGATCTTTCCTTCATATACTGAATTAGAACCATGATATTATTGCACTGTAGCAACGGTTTTTGTCTTCCCCTTTCCACCGAACTATTTCAGTCTCTTCTATGAATGTAGTTTCCAACAACGCTCATCATCGTGACCACTTTTCTTGCAATGAGTGAAAGATGACTTTCCTTCTTCTCTCTTTATTGTGGCGGTCTTCTTGTCCTTCCTTTTAAACTTCTTAAATTCCTTATGTGAGATATTGGAAGGTTTCTTTGTGGGATATTCTTGGACATTGTTTACTCTGTTCTCAAGGTGAGTGGCTTGCACACAAACTTCCTCAAGACTGGTGGGGTTAAATAGTAGAAAAGTATGATGGATATAATTGTGAAGTGCGCCAATATAATTCATTAACATTTCATAAGAATCCAAAGGAAGGTTTAGTGCAAGAGGTTTATTCCTAAATTATTCTATTAAACTTTGTACAGTTTGACCTTTACTTTGTCTTCAAGTTTTCCATTGCATCATTGCTTTATGTAAATAACCCAATGGATAAAATTGATTCCTTATCGCTGATTTAAATTCCAACCATGAGGAAAGAAGATTACCACACTTTCTTATGCCCTAAAGTTTTCTCTCCCACCATACGAGAGCAGTGCCTTCCAATCGAAGAGAATCCAATTGCACTTTAACTTCCTCTTCATCAATTTGTTGAACACAGAAATATAATTCAACCTATCAGATCCAATTATCTAGATTTCTAGGATTATCACCTCCATTAAACATAGGTAAAGAAAATTTTACATCAAGCTTTAATAATGGTTTCTTAAAAGAGGCTTTATGGATAGAATGATGAGAATGATGAGAATTCTCAAAGGAAGAAGAAATAGAACTTGATGGCAAAGATGGAGGCTCAGGAGGGTCTCCTCCAGCCCCTTAATTTACCGAAGCATCATCATCAGCTTGTGCTTCCTTTTTCTTCCCTTTATTCTTTATCCTCTTCTCGTAATCTCCATACATTCGTTTGACCATTTCTGACATGTGATAAAAGACCATATGTAAGTTTTTCTCATGTTCATCACGCTTGTCCTCTTATGCCATTTTCTTCCTTCAGGATGCACGTCCAACTTCGGGATTGAAGGTATTAAGAGTTCCTTCACCCTTCTTATGCTTGGCCCTAGTAAGCATTCACACTCAACAATTCACATCAAAGATGACTTCTCTGATACCAACATGATCTGGGATATTTTCATCGAAGTGACTTATAATGAATTGTAATAAATGAGAATAAATTAAAGTGAACCATTAAATATGGAAAAGAACAATAATGAAGATACATAAGAATCAAATATGAACACAAAACTTGATAATGGAGTTCATCCCTGGTGTACTACATCTCCGAGTCCTTCTCTCAAATGGGTAGGCCTTTTTATTAACTCAGCAAAAGAATTTGGAAAAATACATAAGTATACCTCATTATGGAATTAGTATATAGAATCTTTTCTCATATCAAAAAAAAAACAACAACATTGAATTTGTGGCGCCGAATTATCCAAAAATGATTGTCTCCATTCTCAATCCTACTCTAGCACTCCCAGGTCCAAGACCAATTTTTTCTCAATTTTTGTGCCCTGCAACCTGCAATTAATTCCCCAAAAATGACTCGTAAGTCATTATTGGCCGTAACATCGTGCGCCTCCTCCCCGTGCACTGGTGCATTCAAAATTTAAATAAAATTTGTGGGAGGTATAAACAGTATGGTCATTTGGCCTATTGGTGGGAGGAGCTATAATTAAGGCATAAACAATGGGGGAGGTCCAGGGGTCTAGCCTGCGGGCCTACCCTTTCAGGTGTTTGTTATAACATATATATATTAATATGTGGTGGTTCCTCCAACTTTAAACAATGGTTTATATTTGACCATTAGCCACTAGATCTGGCAGGGATATGCCATATTTGGTGGACCGTATTCCTTTTTTTATTTTTGAATTTCAGATCTTGGGCCCTCATTGGGCATTTCCCTACTGCCACATGGCAACCCATGACTGGGCCACATGGAAGAAAACCATTGGGCCACGCTAACCCCCTGTATAGTCACCTGCCATGTGGGCATAATTTCTTCGATAACAGCTTCCATATCATCCTGCCACGTCACTGTACGGTCTGCCATGTGGCTCTATGGAATGCCACATGGATATTTTTCATTGGACCACAGATCAACCCGAAAAATCCAAAAATGCATGACACATGGAAGCCTCTGGTGTTGCCCCTTCACCATGATGATGTTAGCATGACATGTGTCTCCTCCTGCATGTGCCACATACACTGTACAAATTATGACTTTATCTGTACTGATGTTGATGGCAACATTACGGGTGTTGACTCATCCCCTCCTCACTGCAATAGGTTGACCAAACTTTGACTGTGAATATATTTCAATGTATAAATCTGTTTGACGATTCATTTGCATCGTTGGAAATATTAGGACGCGATCTTCATGATGATGCCACTTCCACGAAGTTTTGAGAATTTTTAATCTTTTCCCTTTCTCTATATGTTGAGGCCATTCTAAGCTTCCTGAGTTGCTCCTGCGAGTTATGAGTCATCCTTAGTCTTCTCTGGATCCTTTTTGGATCTTGGGAGGAGAGAAATTATTTTATAATATCGATCTAATATCTGGTTACCATCAAATCATAACTAAGGATGAGGTTATTAACAAAACATATTTTCTAACACGATATGGATACTATGAATTTGTGGTGATTCTGTTTGGACTAAAAAACCCGCTAACAACTTTCATGTTCCTAATGAACAACATATTTGGTGAATATTTAGATAATCTCATTTGGATATTTATTGATGAAATTATGATTTATTCAATATCTAAATAAAAACATGAAGAACACCTAAGAATACTAATACAAACATTAAGAAAACATCATGTTTACACAATGTTTAGAAAATGTGACTTCTATTAGAGGAAGATACAATACTTGGGACATATTATTTTTGAGGATGGGATAGCAGTAGATCTATAAAAGAGAAAGGAAATTGTAGAATTTTCTAGACCTAAAAATGTGGGAGATATACAATCATTTATTGGAATAACAGGTTATTACAGATGGTTTATTGAATTTTTTTCCAGAATTTCTTTTCTTATTACATCCTTACAAAAAAATGGGGTAAAGTTTATTTTCTCGCAATAATGTTAGGAAAGTTTTAATAAGTTAAAGGAATGGTTAAATAATGCACCAATTCGTAAAGTCACTGAACCTCATAAATATTTTCTTGTTTGTATCGATGCTAACAAGAAAGGGTTAGGTGGATTTTTATCACAAGAAGGATACATGATTTCTTATGAATTAAGAAAGTTGAAATATCATGAATGAAACTATGTGACATGTTAAAAACCAAATATCAATATGGCATAGAAAAAGCTCAGAATAAGTACTCAATGCCTTGAAAAAGAGAGAAATTCAGATAATAAGCCTTTTTGAGCGGGAAACCTCCTTATACACCACATAAATGTCCAAATACAAGATGATTCCAAACGAGAATGTCTCCTTGGTATATATAAGATATTAGGAGGTACAATTACAACTAATGGACCTAATTCGACATAAATAAAATAACATTACTAATGTAATATGCCCCAATTAAGGGGTAATCTGCCACTATTTAGGGCTTAGCATGCACCTCCCCTTGAGACAAGTGTTTTTTGCAACACTCGAGTAAATATGGATGCTTTTGTATAAAATACTCATGTTCCCAAATGGAGTCTTTAGCCAATAGTTTCCTCGATTTAACGAGATACTATGAAATGGATCTATTCCTCAGCTGGAAAATTATTGTGTTAGTGATGGCTTCAGGCTCCAATATGATTTTTCCTTCCTCATCAAGTTCTGGAAATATAGTTTGGACTGGGATCTTGTCACCTATAACCTTATTTAAGCATGAAACATGGAAAACTGAGTGTACTTGTGAAGATGCAGGCAACTCCAATTTGTATGCCATAGTACCAATTTTTTGCAAAACCTTATAAGGGCCATAGTACTTTCGTGATAATTTATTATTATTCTTGGATTGCTTGAGGGAAATTTGTTTGTATGTTTGGAGACTTAAAAACACCCAATCCCCTAATTCAAAACTTCTTTCACTATGATGTTGATTTTCTTGTTGTTTCATGTGATTTTGTGCCATGGTCAAGTTGTCCTTTAATATTTGGAGAACTTGTTGTTGATTCTTGATGTGATATTCCACTGCTTGAAAATTATATTTTTCTTTTAGAGAAGAAGTGATGGAAGGAGGGTGATATCCATAGAGTGCCATAAATGGTGTCATTTTTGTTGCAGTATGAAAGGAAGTGTTATACCACCATTCTTCCAAGGGTAACCATTTGAACCATTGTGTTTTTTTATCAGAGACAAAGCAACGAAGGTATCCTTCTAGACATTTTTTCACTATCTCGATTTGTCCATCAAATTGAGGATGAGAGGATGATCTATGAGCCAATTGAGTACCCAAACAAAAAAATTATTATGGCAAAAAATGTCCAGTGAAGATGGGATCTCTGTCACTTACAATACTCTTTGGGATTCCATGTAGCTTTTGAGTTGTTTCTATGAATGCAATGGCAACTGTAATGGATTTGAAGGGATGAGAGAGTGCACAAAAGTGTGTGTACTTGGTCAGTCTATGAACAATCACCATGATGACACTCTTTCCTTCAGACTTCGGTAACCCTGTGATGAAATCCATGGAAACATCCTCCCAACGCTGACTTGGGATGGCTAATGGTTGTAAAACACGCAGGGTCATAACTGTTTCCACCTTATTTTGTTGGAAAACCAAACATTTTGCCACAAAACTTTGAACATCATTTTTAAGGCCATTCCAAAAAAATTCCTTCTTGACCCTATGGTAGGTTTTCAAAAATCTTGAGTGCCTTCCTACCGGAGAGGTGTGCAATTCTAATAGTACCTTTTGTTTGAGTTGGGAGTTCTTAAATAAATATAAGCGATCTTTGTACCAGAGTGAATCATTTTCCCATGTAAATGTATCTGATGCATAGGAATCGTACTGCAGCCTTTGAATGAGAGTCCACACGCTTTCTTCATTCTTCCATTCATTTGTTGCTTCTATTATCCAATCGGGTTGGATGATTGATATAGCATAGAGAAAGGCCTCAACATCTTCTTCCTTTCTTGAGAGTTCATCTACCACAACATTTTTCTTCCCTTTTTTATAGATGATTTCAAAATCATAACCCAATATCTTGGTCACCCATTGTCGTTCTTCTTCTGAAGATAGTCTTTGTTCCAGGAAGTATTTAAGACTATCATGATCTATTTTGACCTTGAAGTACCTACCTATTAGGTAAGGGTGTCATTTCTTCAATGCATGTAGTATTTCCATCATTTCCTTCTCATAAATGGATTTGTCTAAGTCCTTTCCCTTGAGTGGTCGAGTCTCAAAAACTATGGGCCTTCCTTATTTCATTAGGACAACACCAATTCCATTTCGCGAGGCATCACATTCCACAATAAAGGTTTTTTTGAAGTCTGAAGTGGTCAAGACATGAGCTTTGCACATCACCTCTTTAAGTTTTTCAAAAGATTTAGCTGCCTCTGGAGTCCATGAAAATGCATCCTTCTTAGTTAGTATCGTTAAATGTGATTATATTATTCCATAGTGTCGAAAAAACTTGTGGTAGTAACCTGTCAAACCCAAAAATCCTCTAATATTCTTCAATGTTTTGGGAATCGGCTAGTCCATCATGGACTTAATCTTGTCAGGGTCTACCTTGACACCTTCATGAGATACAATATGACCAAAATAATCTACCTCCTTGACCCCAAAGAAACATTTGGATGGGTTTGCATATTTTTGTTGCTCCTTGACTAGTTGTAGCAGCTTGTCAACATGTCGCACATGATCCTCCCAAGACTTGCTATAGATTAGTATATCATAAAAGAATAGTAACAAAAATTTTCTATGGAAGGGCTTTAAAATGGAATTCATCAACCCTTGGAATGTGGAAGGTGGATTTGTAAGGCCAAAAGGCATGACCTAAAATTCATAATGGCCTTCATGAGTTCTAAATATTGTTTTTGGTATATCTTATTCCTTCATTTTAATCTAATGATACCCTAAATGGAGATCCAACTTTGTGAAATAGATTTCTCCATGTCATTCATCTAAGAATTCATCAATGACAGGAATGGGAAACTTATCTTTAATAGTGATCTTGTTGAGCTCTCTATAATCTGTACACCTACGCCATGATCCATCTTTCTTGCATACCATTACCAACGGTGCTGAGTAAGAACTTTGGCTAGGTCTAATAATGTCATCCTCTAACATTTCTTCAACCATACGCTCAATTTCACTCTTCTGGGAATAAGGGTATCTGTACGACCTGATGTTAGGAGGAAAAATCCCAGGAATTAGGTTAGTACCATGATCATGATTTCGAGTGGGTGGAAGACCTTTGGTAATATCGTCAAATACTTTCAAATGATTATCAATGATCCCTTGGAGATATAAAGGAATAGATGGCTTATATGTTTGAACATCTAGTGAGCATAGGTGTGGAATTACACCTTGATTCCCACTTTTCAATAATTTTTTCATGCCATTAGAGCTTATCACCTTACTGGGTTTCCCTGTGATACCTCTTAACTCAATTTATTTTCCTTCCAATGAAAATTTCATGAAAAGTTCTTGAAAATTAAAATCCATTTTTCATAATGATTGTAACTTTGGACTCCTAGTACGATATCAACACCACCCATGGATATATAAATCATTGCACTATTCATTACATATTCCCCTATAGTAAGATTGATCTTATTGCATTTTCCTGAGCAATTGATAGTTCCTCCATATGCAATCATTACTTGAAACTCGGGCACTGGATATACAAAGCAATTGAGAGCTTTGGCTAATTTATAGTGAATAAAATAATGAGTACTACTAGAATCGATTAGGACTATTACCTTTTTCTTTTTGATATATCCTTCTATATTGAGGGTTTGTGGAGTGCTAATTCCAGCCAATGCATTACAAGATATCCTGGGAGTCAACTCTTCAGAAGAAATTGATTCTATGTTTTCATATTGAGATGGTTCTTCTTCTTCTTCTTCCTCTTCAAAATATATGTAGAATAATTTCTTCTCACCACACTTATGTCCCTTACTGTACTTGTTGTCACAATTAAATCATAAACCTTTTGATTTTCTTTCCTCCAATTGTTGAGGTGTCAACCTTGTAGGTTCATGTGTTTTAGAAGAAGGAGGATTATTCTCTCGATAGATGTTAGGAGTGGTCCTTCTAGTAGCCATAGCCATATTTTTAATTTCAACATTTCTTGCCACCATAAATGCATTATCCAATGATTTAGGTTCCCAAAGGTGAACCTCATGTTGGATTTTATCCCTTAAAGTTCCTATGAATACATCAATCAAGTGCTCATCTGGAATATATGTTACCTTTATATTCAATCTTTGGAAGTTATCAATGTGCTCTGTAACTGAACCCTTTTGCTTGAGATTAACAATTGGCTAAACAAGGTATTGCTCCTTGTATCCTCATAGTGTGCTATCATTTCTTCTGTGAAAATTCTCGAAGTGACGAGTGATTTGCGAGAACAAAGCCATAGATACCACACAAATTGATTGGTTTCTAAATATAAAGAGGCAATTTGTACCTTTTGTGTATGTGGCACATCATGTAGATCAAAGAATTTCTCCATCCGAAGTATCCATGTGATTGGGTCCTTGCCATAAAAATTCCTCACATTGATCTGAGGAACGTGGTTGGTCTTCAACCCAAAGTTGGAGTTTCTCCATTCTTGATTCATCTTCCTTGTTTCCTCATCATGAATTTGATGGGATACATTTTCACTTTCATGTGTCCTCTCTATTAGGAAAATTTTCAATCCTTCCATGATCTCCCATTTTAAACCATCCATCATCCCTTGTAGTTCATCTTTTTTCATTATCTTATTTTGTAAATCATTTATGTCCCTATACATTTCTTCACCTTCATGAAGAGTCCAAGTAGGACTGTCTAGAGGCTTATTTGGCGTATAAGTTCCATTTTTTGGTGGCATGTTGGCCAAGTATCACTTTTAAACCTTGATTTTGAGGTGGTTCTGCTAGACAATCTTTCTTCTGTTGTTTCTCCAAAAAAATTTCCCTTCTAGGTATGAAAATTTCCTTCTTGTAGTTCTCTGATATTTCTTCTCTACAATTCCATAGGTCTAATCAAAATTGGATGTGCCAAGTGGAATTTATGGTAACTTCCCCACAACTTTCTGATTTTTGGCCTTTCTAGGAGATCTCACTTGTATAGCGTGCCCCACACAAAATAATTGATATATAATTCTGAAAATTGCACCAAAAATAATATAGAGTGTCCACTATCCCATGCAACTAGTCTCACTCAATTTGGATACTCTATAAATAATTTATGATTGTTTTACCCAAAACAACTGCTTGAGACTAGTCAGTAGGACTAGTGAGATACCCTATCTTCCACAGGGTGTATCTACAAATGTAAGATGACCCACAAGATGATTTTTTTATCACAGATACTTTAATATTTTTTTTGAATATCCTGCAAATTTCAGGGTCTGAAACATTACAAAAAAAAAATTATAGTGAAAATTTCGTGATGGCTCAGTTCAGGATGATTCCAGAACCCTATCTTACACAGGCTGATTCCTTTGGAGCTGAAATTTGAACCCAATGTACATGGATCTGTCTTCTAAATATAACCCAAGGGATTCCTTCTAAAACATCATGAAAAAAAAACTATAGCGAAAAATGCCAAGGTGTCTCAGATCTAGCAGTGAAACCCCAAGACCTTGATCTCTCATACCATATGTTAAGAACCAAGTATCAATATAGCATAGAAAAACATCAGAATAAGTACTCAACACCTTGAAAAAGATAGAAATTCAGATAATAAGCTTTTTCGAGGGGGGAACCTCCTTAAACACAACATATATGTCCAAATACAAGATGATTCCAAATGAAAATGTCTCCTTGGTATATATAGGAGACTAGGAGGTACAATTACAACTAATGGATCCAAGCCGACATAAATAAAATAACATTACTAATGTAATATGCCCCAATTAAGGGGTAATGTACCACTATTTAGGGCTTAATATGACACATGAATTAGAGTTAGCTTCTTTGATTCATGCATTAAAAATATGGCGTAATTACTTAATAGGAAGAAAATTGCCAATTTTAATAGATAATAGTGGCATAAAGTACTTGTTGAATTAGCAAGGATTAAATGCAGGATAGGAAAGGTGGCTTGCATATTTAAGAAAATCTTATTTTGAAGTCAAACATATTACGGGTAAGGAAAACAAAGTTGCAAACACACTTAGTAGAAGGAAAAGTGGTATTTATGAAATAATTATGAGTAAAATTGACAATGATCTCAAAGACAAAATCAGATCTTCATGTAAAATGGACGAAGAGTATGTAAATGTAATGACCCTAGTTAAATAAATATCTAAAGATTATAAAGTAAAATTAATTAAGGAAGATAATTGTGATTAACTAAGTAATACTTTAAATAACAGATCACATTTAATGACCCGAGAAATAAATCTTAAGAAATCAATGAGAAATGTTAAAGAAATGGTTGCGTATGCAGAGAGGGAGATTATGAATCCCGAGAATATAAAACATTTAAGGAGGGGGAAGGGACATGCACGGAAGGTGGTTGGAGGAGTAACTGCATGAGTTGGCAAAGGAGGAATAAGGGAGGAAGAAGGTTGAGGGGAGGGATTGTTTAGAGGACGATTGGACTTGCTGTGAGCACAGAGTTTCTGACTGTGGCTTTGATCAGGAGAGGCACTGAGTTGCTGGAGGTTTTGGTCATGGAGGGCCAGGATATCCGTAGATATCCTGGAGCTAGATAGTTTTCCTAGTTGGCAAGGAGGACAGTAGTTTTGGGCAGTTATTTTCCTTTTTGTGGCAGGGTTGATATAGTAGTAGGTAGCAGGAAGGTAGCAGCAAGGCACAGAGACAAAAGAAATTAACATCAGAACTAGGTACTGTGTTAAGTTATGTATTTGTTTCTTTCTCCAATGAATTCAGTATTTATTGATAAATCTAAGTCACTGAAGTTGCTGTTATGAAAATCAGTATTATGCTAGGAAGTTATTGTTTCAGTTTACGAAATGAAATGTTTATGAAACTTAATGATGTTTAGAAGTATTAGGTTGTTACAGTAAATAAAAAAAAATGCTAAAAGGTGAAGAGGAAACAAATAGGACATATGTCAAAATCGACTAAGAGGTAATTCTAAAGTTTAAAACAAAACTTTACACACCAAATTTGATGTATCTAAAATTGCTAATCTTTAATGAAATCCATAAAAACCCTTATTTGGGCCATGCTGGATATCAAAAAATGATTTAAGCATTAAGAAAATAATTTTATTGGCCTAATATGAAAACAGATACAAGTGACTATTTATCAAAGTGTTTAGAATGTCAACAGGTAAAGGCAAAACATCAACATCTAGTAGGTTTATTGCAGCCTTTCCCTATACCAAAATGAAAATGGGAAGTAATATAAATGTATTTTATTACACGTTTTCCAGAAACTCAAAAACAACATGATTCAATTATGGTAGTGGTGGAAAACTTAAGTAAATTTGAAAATTTTATACATATAAAATCCAATTAGAATGTTGTTCATATTGCATAATTTTTTATGAAAGAAATTTTTAGATTACATGGAATAAAAAAGAAGGTAATTTCTAACAGGGATGTTAAGTTTACTTTGATTTTTTGGAAAGCGTTATTTGCAGGTCTTGAAACTCAATTGAACTTTAGTAACAATTACCACCCACAAACCAACGGAAAAACCAAACGTACTAACCAGATAATTGAATACATGCTAAGGATGTATGCTATGAATAAGATGGAAAGATGGGAAGACTACTTACATTTATTAGAATTCACCTACAATAACGATTATCAGTCTTCAGCCAAAATGAGTCAATTTGAAATCCTTTACGACATAAAATGTACAACTCCTATTAGTTGGGAAAATCTAATTGATAGAATCATGGTTGGACCAAATATGTTACAGGAAATGGAATTGATTTTTAAAAATGATCAAGATAATCTAAAAGTTGCACAAGACAGACAAAAAAGTTACGCAGATCAACACAGACTTCATCAAGAATTTAATGTCAGGGACCATGTCTATCCAAGAGTTATATAAAAATGAGTTCATTAAAACTTGGGAGATGTGCCAAGTTGGCACCATGGTTTTGTTGACCATTTGAATTATTAGCTCAAATTGGTCCAATGGTGTATCAACTAGCACTACCAACAAATTTAAAAGTTCATAATGTTTTTCATATTTCGTTATTAAATAAATATGTTCATTACCCTACTCAAGTAATTGATTGGAACTTGTTAGAGGTAGAACCAAAAGGTGAATTTCAGGTGGAACCTTTGCTTGTTCTAGAAAATAAAGAAACATTGTTGTGGAACTGCATCATCGTCCAGGTAAAAGTGAAGTGGAAGTACTTTAGTTCTAAAGAAGATATTTGGGAATTGGAGGATTTCATGAGAAATACATATCCATCTTTGTTCCAAGGATGATTGAAAAGAATAATCATTAACAAGTAGGACGATGTTAAGTCCAAAGGGGAGAGTATGTAATACCTGCAAATAAGTTATTTATTAAGTTAAATAATTTCCCTAAGTGGAAAATTTGAGTTTAGGATTAGTAGGAGGAAAGTCATTGTTGTTAATGCAAATTCTGGGAAAAATATTGAATTGTCAAGTGTCATTTAATGTGGACAGATGTAAGAGACAAGTATTTTATTTAATTAATAAAGGGGACATAAGAAACATCCAATATAAAAAGGAGATGATCATGAACCCATGAGTTGGGAACAAGTTGGAGCTAACCCTGGGAATGGAAGGAAACGTGTCAAAAGTCAATTTTGATGATTTTCACACCATGAAAATCATGGATTCCAAAATTCCAAAAATTTTGAAGGAGAGAAAATAGATTGGAGAAAACTAAGACCTCGACAAATGAATATATACACATGCATGAGGATGCAAGATGATGCTTAGAATGTGGAAGGAAATGACACACTTAAAAATTTATGTTGGTTAATGACAATAAAACAAAATAAGTTGGTGTATGAGAAGTGAGGTGTTAGACGACTGCTGAGTACACAAATTCTTGTTTGAACAAGAGGCTCATTTCAAACTTAAGGATTCATAATCAGGCTTTGGGGTGATTGGATCAAGTGATTTGGCTGATTCATTCTAAGGCTGGGTGGAACTTGGTTTCTCCTTCTGTTTCCATGTTTTCTTCAAATTATTTTTTTTTAAATTTAATGGTTGAGCTTAATGCTATTAGTGAAACTGTGATGTTTTATTCAGTATGACAATTAAGATAGTTTTTATAGTTATTTCTTTTAATATAATATAAAATGGAAAATATCAAAAGAAAGTACTTATATTGTTGAGTAGGAATATATATATATGTGTGTGTGTGTGTGTGTGTGTGTGTGTGTGTGTGTATGTTTGATATGGATAGAAATTCTTTCTAACTATTTATACATAATTCATGGAAAGATTACATAGTGTTACCTACAAAAAATTTCTTTGATTTATCTTATTAAATCAACTTTAGATACTTCATAGAAATGATACAGTAAATAATTTGCATTTTACAACCATTGAATTTACAAATCTGAAAGCCATATACACATGTTAAGAGGGATAAATCAATCTCTATTAATCAAATATTGTACAAGTTACAATTGAATAGGTGAAATAAACCAAATGAAAACATAATTGTTCTCCTCCAAATTTTTGAGCTAGTAAAGGTGACTGAGTACCTTTCCATMCTTCTTTCTTCGTGTTTCGAAATGTGATGATTTATCCCTACAAATGATTTGGTAATAACTGGTTATATTATGGTTATATAAGATATAAAATAGTAATAAAAGAATTCATAAACAAATTAAATAATACTTAGACCCATATGTAAATAATTGGCATGCATGTGAAAGCTCATACTTTGAATCCATGATCGGAGAGAGGGCTTTGGCATTGGATGCAGTCTGATGGGTTCCTTGCATAAAAGAGATGTACATCATTAAATCATTGTAGGCCTCCCATTAGAATGTGTAAATAAGGATAAGCAATAAAAGATATATTCTTCTTGACCTTGGATAGAAGTAAATTATCTTGCATATAAATCAAAATGGTAAGACGAAATACTAAAGACTACATTATTACGCCGATAGGCGTCCCCCTATCGGACTTGCTCGATTATTCATTTTTTTATTACTAAATTTAATCTGATGGTCAGGAATTCAAGATGCACATATTCTTCATCTTACATTCAAATGGATGAATGAGATTTGTGTAATTAACTCTCTTGCATTTATCAATTCATCCGTTTATCATGTTTACTTTTTAACTTTTACATAACATGATTAAAAATTTACTAAATCAACTTATCAAATACCACAAACCATAATTAAGAAAATCTAGAAAAAATTAGTTTAGTTTTAGGAGTGGATTACATAGATTACAGTATCCACACGTTGATAACAGAATATGACAGGAGAACGAAGACATGACTGGATTACCGTAATTTATAAAAAAAAAAAATTCTTTAACCAATGGATTGTTTCATATGCCATGTCTACTAAAAAATTATTGTATTAGCCATGTGTCCGCCCTTTCACTATTTCACGAGATGTATCCGTCGTTTCACTATGCCACGAGAGTCCAGGGAAAGGAGTGGATTTGCCTGTATATTTTGTTTACCAATAGTAACGTTTCAAAGGCATGTCGAAAATTAACACGTAGCCATTCTAATTAACAGTGAAATTGGATGGCAAGAGCACCGTCATTTGGAGCTTATGCTTATGGCCGCATGGATTCAACCTCCCCTCAGCGTTTCAACTTCCCACCTCCCCGGACACTTATGGCCGTGTGGATTCAGCCTCCCCTCAGCGTTTCAACTTCCCACCTTCCCGCACGCTTATGGCCATGTGGATTCAGCCTCCCCTCAATATTTCAACTTCCCACCTCCCCGGATGCTTATGGCCACATGGATTCCCTCCGTGTTTTCAATTGATTGTGCAGAGCATAGGTGATTTTAGGTTCAGGTTTTGATGTATACACTTCTTTTTTTCTGTGATCGACGCAAGTGCATCTATGATGGAAAAATTATGAACGAGTTATATTGGGTTTATCTGTTTTTGTTTTAGCTAGATACTTTCTCCTTCTGAACTGTATTGAAAAATGCAATTTTGCATGGTATATTTTATAGATAACTTTTTCAATTTCAGGTTATGATGTATAATTGATAGATTACTTTTTCAATTTCAAGTTAGGTGATCGGTGCAGGTGCAGCTACGAGGGAAAAATCACGAACCAGTTATACTGGGTTTATATTTTTTTCTCTTAGGTCGATACTTTCTCCTTCCGAACATTCAAAAATGAAATTTTACATCGTATATTCGATATATATGCTTCCTTTCAGTGATCGATGTTGGTGCAACAACGAGGGAAAAATTTCAAGTGTATATGTTTTTGTGTTAGGACGATACTTGTTCGATAGTTTACTTTTTCAAGTTTTGATTTCTATGCTTCCTTTTTAAAATGGTGCATCACAGGATATGTACGGGATATGGGTTGGAGAATATATTCACAATTCGATTAAGATATGTTTCATAATAAATGTGTTCCCTTTTCCAATATGGGCTGGATAAAATCTTCGCGTACTGTGTGGAGGCTTTAAATGGATGGTTAAACTTTGAGATTCAGGTTGATTTGACTATATATTTCTCAAACATTTTTAATAAAATTAAAAATTATTAAAATTAAAATAAATTTGGTTGTGTTAGATGAAATAAATTAGATTTTGTTGGCATTAGCCTTCCAATGGTTGAAATCACTTTACATACAGACAAACGATTTGTGGATGCCCGATTTAAAATCTAAAATTATAAAAACAAGAGGCAAGATCCATGTAACTATACCTGTAGCATTTCGTTGTCCTTCCTTCCTCGCCTATGTATAGAGCCGCCCTGTGAATATTACATATTACAGTTTCTTAATAAAATTTATAACAAAATGAAATCTTGGAATTCCTTAATACATTATTTATATGATAGAATTATTTAATGTTTCACTTTCCTTATAAAAAGTAAAAAAATAAATCTCTAAAATCAAAGTAAAATAAAATTGTCTTAGTTTTTACTTTTAAATTTATTTCAAAATTTTAACTTGAATAGTATTTTATTATAATTATACTGTTACTCTCCTTAACTATATTGTTTTTCTCTCCTTCATAGTATATTTAGCGAGTTACCGTAATAACGATTTCCGCTAAGTTTAGCTTCTATATCTATGTCTGTTGTACAGTAAAATCAAAATAATTTTAATATATTTATCAGTTTGCCGATTTTAAGCTTTATATATATATTTATGAATTCTAGTTTTTTTACAGTTAGACCACACTTATATTGTGTGTGTACATGGATTCGTGCAGTTAGTCTTTCTCCTAGAATCATACAATCAATCAAGAAGCACTTCTTAGAGTAGTGATAGATTATTTAAAGAGAGTGAAGGAGTACTAACGTGCGCATTCCTTCACTCTCTTTAAATAATCTATCACTACTCGCCCATATTATGTTGCCACTTGAGTTTCTAAAATGATATGGTAATCGCCTCCATTATGTTGCCACTTAAAGTCATTTAATAGGCTCAATATTAAGGCATTTTGGTTCGCTTTGATCTTAATCTTGAAATTCAAGTTAGCTTGTGCTACACAGAATTTTGATAAGGGTTTTTTTGTTTTAAATGGTTCATTCTATATGCATTTTTTTGTTATGTTATATGTATTCATATATCTTGTTCATTTTATATGTATTTTAATGTTGTATATATTTATTTATATTTCTTGTTGGAGTTTGAATTCCTTTAATCAGTCAATATTATTCTTCTATCATCGTTTTCTTTTTGTTGATATTCTACATCTAAATCTTTTAGACAATGGTTCCACTTTCGAATATAATTTGAAATAGTCGCGTTTGTTTATTTTAATGAAGATTATATGTTTCAAATTTGAAGGTGTAGAGCATTTATATGAACTCTTCTGCGCCTTCGTCCAGACATCTGCTCAGTTTACAGATCCCCATAAGTTTACAGCGTTTACATTTCGGGATCTCTTGCAAAGATATTTCGATGGATTCACAGCAAAGCCATTTTTTAATATCACAGAAGCTTGGGCACACAAAACCATCCCAGATCCTGAGTGTTCAAACACCACTCATGCGTACAAAATCCAAAAATCCAATACTTGTAATAATTGTGAGAAATTGAGAGCAATAGATATTCTTTTAAGGTACAAAGATGCTTATAACCTAATTCGTTGGAATATTTTTTTCTCTTGACAATATGTACGATTTAGACTTTTTGTTGTCTATGCACCAAAGTGTTTGGAAATTGTTCACTAATGGGACCTACTAGATGTGAACTTTATTTATTTATTATATAAAGATAAAGTCAAGGTCATTTTTATAATGGAAATTAATGTGAGAATTGGTATTCTTGGCCCATCCAAATTATTAAATCGATGGATAGAGAACAACTCAAGTTGATGGGATTTATTCATATTATTTTTTTAATTTTAAATAAAGTCAATATTATATTGAATTTGATTGGTTTTTGACAATGATCAGTATAGACCTTTTTTTTTTGAATATTACTTTTAAAACTTAAAAATTTGAAACTTCTATAATTTTTAAATGAAATACATTTTTAAAATAAAATATACAAATTTATTTTTAAATGAAAAACTAAAAAAACTTAACTTTCTAAAGAATCTTTTATATTGAGGCCCTACGCTGCAATGAAAATACGCTCTGCAACTAGGCGACAAACCCTAGAGTACTAAATTTTCATTCCCGTGATCGCTGGATGCGAGCTCTGACGCCAGAGCACTGACCGCCCAATACTTCGACCTGCAGATATGATCTCAGCACGGCCTAGGCAGTCTCTCAATGGGATCGGGGAAGGGGGGGAAACCCGCCTCGTACAACGACATAGCCACCAACGACAAGGCCGGATCCCGCGCTAAAAGGCCGGCTTTCGAACCACCGGTACACTTGAGGGAACAACTCTTTACCCAGGAACAAACACACTGCAAAGAGATGGAGCTCAATCCCAGTTCATCTCACTCGCAGACTTCCAAAAACTGGCTGCCAGGTAAGTGCATATCTCAACTGGATAAACCACCTCTGTATCAAATAAAATCGACTAGGGTGGGGGAACACACCCAATTTATGATGGAACACGCACTGATAGGAAAATTTTTGGGCCTCTGGCCGACTGAGAGAGATCTCACTCGCTGGATTAAAGATTGGTGGAACCCTAATGGAGATTATGAGTTTCATCTCAGCTCCAAAGGTTTCTTCACAATCATATTATATAATCTTGAAGACAAAGATAGAATTTTTGACAATGGCCCATATTTTTACAACTCAACGGGTCTTTTCTTAAGGTTCTGGACCGACAGATTCAACCCAGAACAGGAAGACTTCACCAGAGCCCCGGTTTGGATCAGGTTATATTCCCTGCCTCAGGAATTTTGGCTAGAAGAAATCCTCATGGGCATAGGGAATACAGTGGGTCAATATGTCAAGGCTTCAGAGGCCACAAAGATAAGAAGGTATACATCATATTCCCGTATCTGCATCTACATGGACATATCGAAAGCCTTACCTGGTTCCATCACTCTAGAATATCAAGATGAAACCTGGAACTAGACNACAAAGATAGAATTTTTGACAATGGCCCATATTTTTACAACTCAACGGGTCTTTTCTTAAGGTTCTGGACCGACAGATTCAACCCAGAACAGGAAGACTTCACCAGAGCCCCGGTTTGGATCAGGTTATATTCCCTACCTCAGGAATTTTGGCTAGAAGAAATCCTCATGGGCATAGGGAATACAGTGGGTCAATATGTCAAGGCTTCAGAGGCCACAAAGATAAGAAGGTATACATCATATGCCCGTATCTGCATCTACATGGACATATCGAAAGCCTTACCTGGTTCCATCACTCTAGAATATCAAGATGAAACCTGGAACCAGACAATAGATTACGAACATATACCCTTTCGATGCCGGAAGTGCCATGAACATGGTCATTTGTTCAGAGACTGCCCTCTGAATGCTCCAGCCCCTAAAGCCACAGAAGCCAAGCAAAAGGATGGCTTCACCAGCGTCACAGGCAGGCGAAGGAACCCCCCAAGAAAGCAGAACCAGAGCTCGGCCCCAAAGGACCCCTCTAAGAATTCTTTTGACGCTCTGAGACAGCTTCCAAAAGAGTCAAACTTACAGAACCCCCTCCAAACTTCGGAGAAAAGGAAAGGAAAATACCCTGAAGTTCCACATCCAACACAATTACAGGAAATAACGCAGTCCACTCAATCTGCCAGGGAAGAAGACACCATTATGAGCATGGAGGAAAGGGATCTGGCAGGAATCGACTTAGAAAAACTGGAAGAAGCACTCAATCAAAAGGACCTACAGCACCTCCCAGTGGAACAGCTCCGGAAAGTGCACAAGGTGTTCACCGACTCATCCGTGGGATCCACAGCCAGACTGGGTATCTCGTCGGATCCAACCATCGAGCAAAAAAAGACTACCAAGGAGAACAAAAGACGTGGACGCAAACCAGCCCAACAACTCATCAAGGAGGCAGGGCACCTTATGATTAACTCTGGGCAGATACAGAGGCTTTCGGAGGCATACCTCCACCCCCCCCCACCATCATCATAATGAAGGTAATATCCTGGAACATCAGGGGACTTAATGGAAGATCCAAGCAGCGGATCCTCCGAGATTGTATTAAAACAGAGAATCCATATATTCTATTACTACAGGAAACCAAATGTGCAGGAAAGGAGGCGGAGAACATTTTCCGAAACAGCTGGAAAAATGGGGAATTCCTCTTCCAGGACTCAGAGGGGGTAGCTGGAGGACTTGCTATCCTTTGGAACCCATAGACGGTCACTCTACTTCATCCCTTCTCCACTAGAAATACCTTAACAGCCCTCTACAAAGATATGGCCTCCTCCAAGGATGGAGCCATCACAAATGTTTATGGTCCGCAGTCTATGCAAGACAAGGCAAGATTTATACAATCCCTTCAACATGTTCAAACCTTAATACACACACCGCATTGGGTGATTGGAGGTGACTTCAATATGATTCTAACGCTAGAAGAAAAAACAGGAGGCTCAAAGAAGTTGGAGCAGGACAGCGGTATGTTCAAAACCCTAATCGAACAACTGAACATGGTTGACATAGAAACCCGCAACAGAATCTTTACCTGGTGCAATAAAAGAATAGAGCATAAAACGTGGCATGCAGGCTAGATCGTTTTATAGTGACAGAGGCTCTCCTTGAAAGAGACCAGGCCTTGGAAGAAAACATCGCCCCAAAGGCGGGGTCGGACCACTGGCCAATCGTCCTATGCATGGACCCAGGCTTCCCACCTAGGCCCAAGCCTTTCCGCTTTGAAAAGTTCTGGCTATCTCACCCAGACTTCCATCAATTAGCTCACACCTGGTGGGCCCAAGCTGAAATCGAGCACAGCACTCAGATGTATAAACTTCAGCAGCGTCTCAAGAACTTCAAAC
>JASDQU010010294.1:72990-91297 GCA_032191745.1 Picea mariana | reverse complement strand
TATTTAATACATTAATGTATTTAATATATTAATGTATTAATGTATTTAATGTATTAATACATTAATATATTAATGTATTAAATGCATTAATGTAATACATTAAATATATTAAATACATTAAATACATCGATACATTAAATATATTGATACATTAATGTATTAATGTATTAATATATTAAAGAATTATTAATACATTAATAAATTAAAGCATTATTACTAATTAATACATTAATATATTAATGTATTAAAGCATTATTAATACATGAATACATTAATGTATTAATACATCTATACATTATTACTACTTAATATATTAATTAATACATTAATGCACCAATACATTAATACATTATTAATATATTAATGTATTAATACATTAAAGTATTAAAATAATAATAAATTAAAGTATTTTTGTTAATTAATACATTAATTAATTAATGTATTTAATGTATTAATGTTATTTTAGGCATGTCGGTCGCTAATTAACAATAACCACATTTATGTAAAAAGTGGTTGATATACGGATCGGCCCAATTAATTTTAAAAAGGTGGAAAATGGGGTCGATCGGCGTATATCAACCACTTTTTACATAAATGTGGTTGTTGCTAGTATATATATCGAGATGGAAGTAAATCAAAGATTAAATACTAAACAATCAACCTATTTTGATATATTACTTGTTTTTTGTTAGCAAAGTCATACCATCCATTTATGAAACATTATAGGAAATAAACCTTGTGGTGTGAGTATTTAAACAAATAATAGATATAGGATAATGAAATCCTAAACACACATGCATGCACTTACTTGTATATTTCTCTACATGAAAAAACGATCACCTGAAGGTTCTGTAAGGAAATATAACTAAAAATATATGAGAATTACGCAAATATGTGGACTATTAATGAAACTATTGTTGACTGTGCATTCCAATTCTGACAAGTAATATTTGATCTAAGGGTATAATCGTAACCCTTGTTGGAACTGACGGAGGAATTAATAGAACAAGCAGAGCCCAAATAGGCTAGAGAGAAATTCTCAGTCCATAATAGATTATATAAAACGTCGAGGGAATGGTTAAATGATAAATAATGATATAAACTAGTGGGAAACATACCTCACTTATGTGTATTTAAAAAATAATAACGAAAGGAAATTAATTTTTTTTAATCAGTTACAGAGTATTCTTAAAGCATAATAACTATAAGGAGTAACCTTATGTTGGTATGGGGTTACTACCCCACCAAAAAGAAAGTCTGGGTTATTCCCACAGATGTTGACAAAAGAACAATCTGGAACAATAAGTTCAAACAAATAAAAATTTCATTAAGACAAAAAAGTTAACATCAGTTAAGAGGCATAACCACAAGTTATAACTTGAAAAATAGAAGTTTAAAGAATGGAACCATAATAGTACTTCGGTCCTGATCGAGGGCATAACCATTAACAGTCTAAATGACAAGTATGCAAAGGATTTTTAACATTAAGATATATATATATATACTGAAAACCACATTTAAATTACGTTTCCACTCAACAATAAGAAAAGAGAAGTATTACAACGACATTAGGAAGACGAAAAAATATTTACAGTTAGTGATTTGGTTAACCAGGGACCCAAGACTTGCACATTGGGAAGACTCGATTCTTTGGACAATTCTCATGGAATATATATATATCAAAAGACCTTTAAAATTAAAGGATATTGTTCATATCTCCATTATCGACCGATCATTGTAGTGTTAACCATGAAACGATCGAGAATGTTGAATGTCTAATATCGCTTTCTAACCCTGTCAAATTCCTTGCATGACTAAATTATATAACATAGGAAAGAAAGAACAATCCTCTCCTAGACTATGCAAGGGAGATTCAATATTGGACATAAATTTCAGGACAAGAAGGGTACGGGTTTAAACCTTAGGAAATAATGGTTTCAGAGTACGTGAAACTTCTCAGAGATGAGGGTCGGAATAACATGCAGTGTTGAAAAGAAAACATTTGAACAAAAACTTGCTTGATGGTTTAAAAAACATAACTAAAACTTGTGTACTTTGACGATAGTAATAACACTTAAATGCTTGAGTACTATGAAATGTGACCAAGGTGTCATGGCAATGAAATGTGACCAAGGTGTCATGGCAAGCTAGTAATCAATTAGCACATAAGACCAATACGCTGGGTACCTAGGAAAGCGACAAGTTGAGGATAAACCTAGATAGGGAGTGTTTCTAGATTGACAGATTAATTACACGATGAATACATTAAGAAAGAGAAAGTGGGAACTATGGTTTCGATGTAAGTAAACTCTATATACATTCTTCAATTATGAAACTATGGAGTAAAATTTGTAAGTCCATAATAATTGTTAAAGTTCAATTTGAATTTCAATACCTTATATATATCCATCGCATTTACATTAAGATGATTGAAGGATAGGAGCATATACATACATGTTAACTATGGATAAAATGTTGAGTGTATAATGATAACTATGGATAAAATGTTGAGTGGATAATGATATCTAGGAAACCTTTTATTCATGAATCTCTGAGATATGCAATAAGAAGGTGATTATTTTAGGAATTTGATCATTAAAGTGTTGAAATCAAAAGTTAATGTAGAATTCTAGGTAACTTGTATATAATGGTTTTGTTTCTTTTTATAGTTTATTTTAGAAAAAAGTAAATAAGAATAAAAAAAAAAACAAAAAAAGTTGTTTTCTTTTTTTTTATATTTTGAGTACATTACAAATTGAGGATGCACTAGTAAATACTTTCTAGTTAGTTAGAATTTCTCTCTTTTCTATATCATGCTCATATCTTAATGCAAGTATCTTCAAAAAAAAATTAAAAGAAGTATTTTATTTGTCTTAGTTATTAAATATAATAACTTATATGCTCAATCAATTAATCAACCATGTATTTTAATCTTTCTCAAATTAAATAAAATTCAGACAAACATCTTTTCTTATGTTTTATAAAAAAATATTTTCCATGTATGCATAAAAACTAGAACTCATACCAAGGGATTCATGTTTCTCCATGGCCTTCAAGAGTTACCTTTCAGTAAGCACCAAAGTTTCCATGTTTACACATGCCCTTGAAGCACCCAACATTCTTTGGTGGGGTAATTGTTGCAAGTGTTGAAAACACATTAAATCACATTTCACCACCATATATGAGAGACTAATGGTCATTGACGAATAATGGTCATTGACGAATAAATATTCGGCCTTAGTGTGTTCCCCTTAAATAAACCACATGAGTGACCAAATCTACATCCTACCCTCTGGGAAACATCTAGTATTTGGGTAAAATTACCATGAAATTTTCAATCCAGAACATGAAAATAGAGTTCTAGTAGGTGGAAATAGAAATTTCATTCCTCATATCCTAATTATACCATGTGAAACTTCCATACAACCCCATTATCCATGTGTGGAATAATTGGAAAACATATCCACTATTCCAACACACTTTATTCAACTCATTAAATAGTTATATAATCATAAGTTTAATACTATTTTATTCACATAACATATTATAATTTGATAACTCAAAAAAATCCATTTAATGTTGAAACAATCACACATTAATGTATATCCATAGTTTTCTCGTCATAAAAGAAAAACCCCATAAGTGACATCTGTAAATTATTGTATTTAAGAAATATGTATATATTAACTTCATTTCAATGTTTCAAAATTATGTGTATAGATAACGTCAATTGTGTTGTAACATTGTACGTTTATCATGTTATATTAATTAAAAGTCAGTTATAAACATCAATTAAAACCAATAAATATGATAAATATGGTTACCGATTTTAATTTCCATCATTATAGTATATGTCAATAAATTGTATTATTTTCTGAACAAAATTCAATGAAATAATAAAATACAAACTATAAAAATACTAAAAATACATAGGGTAGTACATACACCCATGTTCATGAAATTATGTCCCAAATTTATAAAACTAAATGTGGAGACTTTTGATGCATCCCAATTGCATTTCCCCAAGTAGATGAAGTCGACTATGATTATCCCATTGGACCTTTACTTCATATACCAAATAACATTGAATTTTTCAAGTTTGCCAATCCAAAATATGGACTGGTTCAGCTATTAAGGGCCCCTCATTCGACATATGGAAATGACATGAGTTAATAAAATGAGAAGGTTATAAATATAACAATGTAAAATTGAAAAATTAAAAGGATCATGTATACAATCTAATAATGATGACAATGCAAGATCATAAGCAATTGGTACTTTGTTTTCAATAATTTAAATGTTCCCACATATCATGGTGGAAATGTATAAGGTCATTTGTCAAATTTAATGGAGTAATTATGTGGTCTAACTCAGATAAATACCTTATTTCCAACTTTGTAACTTCTATAAACTTTATGTGCATATGCATATCTATCCTATGCTTCTTGTGCTTATTTTAACCTTCCTTTAATTAATCAACTTCATCTGTTCTTCCATTTCTTGGATAATTTTTGGCCCACCTCGGATTCCATCCTTTAGTCTACCCCAACTAAGACATTTCCTACATGGTATACCATATAATGATTAAAATGGTGCCATCTTAATTAATCTTTGATAGTTTTTACAGCAATGGTTCCATCTTGATTGATCTTTCATAGTTTTTATTGTATGAATAATATTTAGAAGTTAAAAATTCTTTCTATCCATTTTGTTGATCCATTACATACATTCACAACATGTCTTGTAATATCTAATTTATTCTTTCAGTTTGTCCATCCATTTTCGAATGGTGCCTTGTACTAAAATTGAGTTGTCTTTAGAATTCCTCTTGATAAATTTTCCAAAACAACCCTCCAAATACTGACCATCTATCACATATTATGCTCTTTGGAATTCCATGCAATCTCATTGTCTCATCGATAAACATTCTTGTGAAAATCAATCATTGATAAATACTCATTACTAGGATAAAATGCACACTTTTATTCAAAGTGTATACTACTACAAATATATAATCTTGTCTCCTCGACATGATAGATAATTCTACTATAAAATGTATCGAGATAGCTTTCATTTTTTATTCTAATATCACATGCAGTTGTAATAATATTCTTGGGTTCCAATACTCAACCTTAACACATTCAAGCCATATAGCTACATAATTAACTATATATTTATTCATTCCATTTCAAAAGAACAATGATTTCAAATATGCATTCATCTTATTTTCTCTTGGAAGAGCCATATAAACAACTCTATCATATTATCTTAAGATTATGTTTCAAATATTTTCATTTAATGACATGTAAATCCTTCCACAAATTCCTAATACACCATCTTAACGAAGATATATCCTTTATATTTAATAATCTTCATTACATCACTTTCTAATCCCATCATAATTTCCTTATACCATTCATCTTATAATTGTAATTTCAATATATTTTCTTACAAATTTGTCTTCAAAAAAAAATTCAATAAAGCACATGACCTATGACTTAACGAATCTACCACTCTATTTATTGTTATCTTAAAGTATCTTCTATCAAAATCTGTTAAAAACCAAATACAAATATAGCATAGAAAAACCTCAGTAAAAGTACTCAATGCCTTGAAAAAGAGATAATTTCAGATAATAAGCCTCTTCGAGGGGGCAACCTCCTTTTACCCCACTTAAATGTTCTAGCATAAGATGATTCAAAATGAAAATGTCTCCTTGGTATATATAGGAGACTATGAGGTATAATTACAACTAATGGCCTAAAGACAACATAAATAAAATAACATTACTAATATAATATGCCCCAATTAAGGGGTAATGAGCCAATATTAGGACTTAACATGCCTCTCCCCTTGAGACAAGAGTTGTCTGCAACGCTTGAGTAACTCTGGATGCTTCTGTATAAAAGACTCATCTTCCCAAGTGGAATCTTTAGCCGGTAGTTTCCTCCAAGCCGTTCCTTTTGAAACATTGTAGAAAAAAAGTTATAGCGAAAATACCAAGGTGTCTCAGATGTAGTAGCGAAACCCCAAGACCTTGAGCTCTCATACCATATGTTAAGAACCAAATATCAATATAGCATAAAAAAACCTGAGAAAAAGTACTCAACACCTTGAAAAAGAGATAGTTTCAGATAATAAGCCTCTTCAAGGGGGCAACCTCCTTTTACCCCACTTAAATGTTCGAGTACAAGATGATTCAAAATGAAAATGTCTCCTTGGTATATATACAAGACTAGGAGGTATAATTACAACTAATGGTCTAAAGACAACATAAATAAAATAACATTACTAATATAATATGCCCCAATTAAAGGGTAATGAGCCAATATTAGGGCTTAACAAAATCATACTCACTCAATCATTTTGAGCACCTCTTTTCTCTAGCATTCAAATTCATTTGTAGAAACATGTAATTAAGTTGAGGATGATTTGTCCTCAATTTAAATTTTATTTCAACCAAATATTGTCTCAAATTATTAACGCATAAACTATCACCAGAAGCTCTGAATCATTCGTTACATGATTCTCTTCATGCACTTGAATCTTTCTTGAAGTATAATAAATGACCCTACCTTATTGAATTAATAATCCATCCAATACTTCAGTTGAAGTGTCTATACATATCATACAATATTAATCCATATCTAATCCCTTCAATAAAGGAGTTGTCACCAACAATTCTTAAGTTTTTTGAAACATTTCTTCACATTTCTCTGTCAACAAAAAATTATTATTCTTCTTTTATAATAGTCATAAGATTTGAAATATTTAAAAAACCTTCCAAAATCCTTTTCTAATTTCGAACCAGACATGTATAAATAAGCACTTCATGTAAATTAGTAGGTGTTTTTCTTTGCATAATTCTCTCTATCTTTCCAAAATCCACTATAGTTCCTTCTTCTAAAATTATATATACCAAATAATAAATATTTGATTCATAAACCAAACACTTAGAGAGTTTAGCATATAAGTTATGATCTCTACCACATTGCAACATTTTCTTTGAATGTTCTTTGTTCCCTATGTTATTCTATAATATATCAAAATATCATCCAAAAATGCTTGCATGAACTTGTCGACATATTTTAGAAACACTCCATTGATTAATCTTGTAAATATACCACGTGCATTAGTTAACTCGAAGGGAAATATTACAAATTCATAATGACCACGACATGCTTTAAATGGTCTTAGTAATATCCTCTTCTCTTATTTGTAGTTGATGATATCCAAATCTTGTGACATACCCCAACATTTCACCCAATTTTTTTTTTTTTTTTTTCTGTTTTGTACTCTTTTGTAAATTTACTAGTACTTAAATTCTGAAATTCATAATTTAGATCGTTTGCTAGGGATCTTTCTTTGAAGATTAAAATACTTGATTGTATAGGGTCATCGTTTATTTTATTCGACCCAAATACCAGTGACTTAATGCCATACCTAAGGCAACAAGGTTATTCTACTTCGGATACATCTTGCAAGTCTTCATGGCATATCTTTACCTTAGAATTTTGTTTCTTTTGTTGAAAAAATGCCTTGTTTTTCCTCAAGTTTAGTGATAGTTCTCCACTGATGAGGTGCATGGGTTCTATGAGTTATTGGCTTTATATTTGTAGCCAAGATTCATTCAACACCCCATCTTTCTAAGGAATACCCACCTCACTGTTTATCATTACTGTGAATTCTCTAGTATTTGACAATAATTTCTACGACTTTGTATGCACTAAACTATTCATATTCTAGATGAGTACACTACATAGATGGAACTCTTTAAATTTTTATCAATGCCTCTTTTATCCTTGTTTTCTATCGATTTCCCCCTATCCTTCTCAACTCCGTACAATATTCGTTGTAGGGTGAATACGATTCTTCTTTAAGTAGTATACAAGTTGATTATGAAGTAAGTTGTTCTGTGTTTATTGAAAACATAAAACGTATCTTACTGGTTTCTTTTGTTTAACCCGTGATAGAAGAAAAGGGGTCCTTTGAGGTTTTACTTTTCGTGTTTATATCCTCAAAATTTAACTTCTGTGGTTACAAATCTAATGATGGGTCTCTCCTTGAACTGCGAGGGAACCCATGAGTTATCTCACATCTCAGACTATATTCATCTTACACAGGAAATGACGATTTTGACATAGTTATACACCAGAGTAAGTTTTTTCTTCGCTAATCTCATTCCCGAAATTATTTATTTAATCCTACAATATTTCTTAAATAAAATCTCCTAAAGTATCCAATATTGACTTGCAGGTGGAATTATGTCAATGCGAATAAGCAAGGGAAAGTTTCAACCGCGAAGACTCTTTGGGTTCCACCCTGGAAAGACATTTTCTTTTCTAGTTTTCTGGCTTCAAGAACCTTGAACTTGATTGGTATGAAATACCCGTTTTTTATTTTTCAATGGGCAAACTTTCGAAAATTCGAAATTAATACAAGTTTTTCCATTCATGAGAATATTTGTTATGGGTTTATTCCTTTGTTGATATAGTTCTAAAACTTATTACCAATCTAGGAAAATATTTGAATGACCCATAATCTATAAACAATTTCCTTACATATATATATAGAGGTATATTATTCTTGTGAGAATATATTTGATAGTCTTAGAGAATAATATGTACTAGCAACAATTACATCTATATAAAAAGTGGTTGTCCACACCATTTTTCATCCTTTTATATTAAATAAATATATTAATGTTTTCCAATATTAAATATATTAATAATAATTTAATTATTAATTATTAACTGATTAACAATTACTAACTAATAATTAAAATAAATTAAAGTATAAAAAAATAAATTTAACAAATTAAATAATAATAATAATCAAGTATTATATGTAATAATAAGAAAGTAATAAAAAAATAAAGACATTATTAAAATAATAAAAAATATATATAAATGAAGTAATAATACACAAATGTATTATTACATGTAGAAAAATATTAATATATTAATGAATTAATACTTTAAAATAATGTAAAAAAGAAATATCAATATATTAATATATAATGTAATGTATTAATGAAATATTTAATTTAATAAATATTTTAATAGTGGAATTTAATAATTAATTTATAAATTAATATATTGTAAATTAATAAATTGATAAAATATTTGAATTTGTTAATTAATAATAATTTAACCAAACATATATATATATATATATATATATATTAAGAAAGTATTAAAATTCATAAAAATACAATCATACATAACATTAATAAAGTATTAATAATTTAACAAGGGTATAGATCGATTGGAAAGTGTCTTATAAATAGAAGAAAATATAAAAGAAAAGTTTCAAGTTCGATTCTCATCCCTGTGTACCCCATACACACAAAAAAATAAATAAATAAATAAAGTATTAATAGTACATGAATAAATAAAGTAAGAAAACATTCATAATACATTATAACCTAAACACATTAATATATTCATAATAAATTAAATAATAATAATAAAGTATTATATGAAACAAAAACAAAATAAATGCATTACGAAAATAATAAAAATACAATAATATATAACATTAATAAAGTATTAATAATGCATGATTAAAGTAAAAAACATTTATAAATTAATAATTCGTGAATAAAATAAAAAAACATTTATAATACATTACTAATAGACCAATTCCGTCCAATTCCGTCTTACTGGAAACTCATCATCATTATTATAGCATAAGCCGATTAATATACTTATAATAGATTAATGTATTATTTAAATAATACATTAATAAGATATAAATGAATGTATTTATACATTATTCTGTTAACTATTAAATGTGTGAAATTATTTAAAGATTAATGTAATATATAAATTAAAGTATTAAAACATTAATTTTTTATACAATGTATCTTTTTTTAATTAATTAATAAAAATACATCTATATTAATAATTAAAATGTATGTTAATTAAATAATACAAATATAAAGTAGGCATAAATTAATAAAATATTAAAATATTATTAATAAATAAATATATAAAACATTTATATATTAAAAAAATTTAAAAGTTTCTAAAAATGTAATAAAACATTAAAGTAATAAATATATATATATAAATAATGTTTTAAAGTTTGAAAAAGATAAAATAATAAAGTATTAGCAATAAATGAATAAACTAAAATTACATTTATAAAAAAATTTATAATACATATATTATATATATTATATGATAAACACTTCTAATTATAATAGATTAATGTATTATTTAAATAATACATAAATGAATATATAAAATAATAAATACATTAATGTGTTGAATTATTAAATGTAGTAAATAATTCTTATATAAATTCTTACATTAGTTTTGTGAGAATATATTTGATAGTTTTGGAGAATACTTGGAGGAAGTGATTTCATACAGATATCTTGGAATTGATATTCACCACAAGTTCAATTGGAATTATAGCATTCAGAAAAGGATTATTGGGGGATGGAAAGCTTATTATGGGCTTGAAAACAATTGTAAATTAGTTGATCTTTGGAATTGGGATAAGAAGAAACTCCTCTTTGAGACTCTTTTTACACATGTTACTCTTTATGGATGTGAAGTGTATCTCTCATGAATCCTAGAGAAAGATAGAGAAAATACAAAATAATTTTATAACCTATAATCTCAAAATTAAAGGAAATAAGCCCTATCCCGTCCTCCTCTTAGAAGCAAGACTCTTACCCATTGAGAGCATGGCTATGACTATATACCTAATATATAAGAACAAGTTAAACAACATGGAAGACAAGAGGCTACCTAAAATTGCTTCAAAATCAAGTCATAACCACCATCGACTCAAGCAAGGATGGCGTAAAGAAGCCCCGTCTTGGCTAAACTATTGGGAATCATGGAAGAAACCATTCTGCAGAATAAAGATACTATTAATCAAAATTTAGGGAAAAAATGTGGTGTGATAAAGAGTTAGAGGAAAAAAGAAAATTAAGGTATTATAAAGATATAATCAAACCTAATCTAGAAGATCAAAATTATCTATCTATTTTGCCAAGTGTAAAGAAAAAAATAAATATTGCTAAGATAAGAACAAATTCTCACGAGCTCTATAGTGAAACTGGGCGTTGGTCAATTCTTAAAATGCCATGGGATGAAAGAGTGTGTCACCTTTGTGACACTAAGAAGGTTGAATATGAAAAACACTTTCTCTTAGATTGTCCAACCTATACCCATATTAGATCTCTTTATCAAAATATTTATCACACTACTAACCTTCCTAACCTCTTAACTCAACAAAAGTATGGTCATCTTGGAAAGCTTCTCTTAATGTTTTTCTAGCACAAAAACAAAATTCTAAAGAATCACAACTAATGAGTTACCCTCTTAAGGTATGATAGACCAATTCGATCTTAGTGAACGTTAATCATCATCATCATCATCATTACAAATAGAATAAATTAATTTAACTTCGAAAAAGAATTTACTCATGCATTCTAAAATACCTGTAGTATTCCAAGCAAACCAAAAAAATCTAAATCTAATAATTCTCATATCTGAGAATCATAATATTTTCTATAGTAAATTGTACTTTCTACCAAGAAAGATAGTCTACATATGAATATCTAGTATAAAACACTTATATATGACAAAACCCTAAATAAATAAAGAAGGTTATGGAGTATCTCATGCATCTTTGTAGCTTAACACTATTAAATTGGTGTTGATATACAATTTTATTTCCTAGTAAACTAATTATGTAGTATTATTTGTCTAGATATTTCATAACTATAAATATTCATAATTTCATACTACGTGTAATGAAGGTGATCCATTTAACTCATGCAAAATGCATGCTTTTCTATAAAATTGGTTCTATAACATACATACAATTCTCTAGATACATACAATTATGTAACTACTTATAATTTTATAAATACATGTGAATCTATATTATATAATATAATATAATATAATATAATATAATATAATATATATATATATATAAAATAAACAATAATATATCTAAATCATGTAACTTCATATTAGTATATAAATCTAATATAAATAATAAACACATCTATATAGATTATGTTATGTACTGAAAATTTTAATATATAATAATAATGAAAATATATCTATAAAAATATATATGTGGAATTGTGATGTTCAAAAATAATCAATATTACTTGTCATGACCACTTCCTAGTCTCATTATCACTTCATAAGAATAAATTGAATATCACTATTTTGCCACTTTTTCTTTGTACACTTTAGAAAATCATTTGCTTAACACCACTTGTGCTCATAACAACAAATAGTCATCTACACAACATACTAATCAATGACAAAACTCAACTTATAACACTTGTAAAAATCATCTATGAATTAAATACTTTTAACCTACTTTTAACTTGACTATTCCACTTCTTTTCCAATATTTAATTTATTAGAAAAATCTATTTCATACATGTATCCATAAAAAAAAAAGAATTAGAAAATCAAACTCTTCTCTAATAATCACAAAATAATAATTACGTGCCTTTACAATTACAAATACAAATTTTCATAAATAAAAATTTATTTTTAAAACAATAACATTTAAAATAAATTGTTTTAATATTTGAGGATATTACAAATCTTAAATCTATTTCAGAAAGCACCTTACCTCCTTTCATTTGATTGATTAGATTATTGATTGTGAGAGGCATATAGCGATTTCTTATAGTGGCATTTTTAATTTTCAATAAACAATGCAAAGTATTCCTGATCCATCCGTCTTCTTTACAAATATCATTGACACTCCCAAGGTGATATACTCGGGTGAATAAATCTCAAATATAAGAGTTCTTGGGTCTACATCTACAACTTTCCTAACTCTCAAGTATTCACGGGATAAGGATTCTATGTGATAGGTTATGTTCCTCATTTGAGTTCAATCATGAACTTCAATGATGTCGTAGGTTGTAACCCATGTAATTCTTCTCGGCACACTTAAAATAATTCAGATAACATAGGATATTGTTCTATATTTACAATATTTTCTTTCTTATTCATAGTTGTTACATTGTATGATTTACATAATTTTTTCATACTTTTCTTCAATCACAGTCATACTTTTCTTCAATTACAATGTTGTTGAAATGAGTCTTAGCGATGCTTCTCTATTAATCTCTACCAAAATTATTTTATGTTGTAAATTGTTGATAAAGAAAAGTTTCTTATCTTTACAATATAACACTACTTCATGAATTTCTATCCAAGCCATATGTATTACTATTTCATAAGATTCGAAGTCAAATGACTATAGTGATACTTGGGTTACATATAAACAAAGGTGAATTTCATAATATTTAACTAAATGTCATATTTATTTTTGAACTCTAGAAGGGATTTTTACTTAGTTGAAATCTTCTTCATCAATGTCTATCATTTTTTATCTTAATAATGTATTATGAGAAACTAAACTTTTTGTTTCTCATGAATATATTACTAATGAAAAATTTATATTGTTTATCTTATTTGATCTCTCAATTAGTTTTAAATAATGATTGACTTGGTAGTTATTCATTGTTACATGAATCATGTGGGATTTCCAGAGATCACCTATAGTAGTTTAATTCTACTCTCCATTATCTCCATCTCTTCTCAAAAGGTTGACATTGAATCCATCCTAAAAAAAAGCAGTTCTACTATTATGCTATGTTTATTGATTTTGTTTCATCTATGATCTATTTGGAGTTCTTTGATTCCCTATCAAGGATTTATGATTACTCATCACCTATCCTCATGACACATCCCTACATCATGCTACTGGTCTCGATGCACTAGATGATTGTGATACATATATTTGTACACCTAAACCTAAAGGTATGAATGATGTCAATTGAACACCTCCCACAAGTTCTTCCTCAACTGTTATATCCCTCTAAATTACCTCATGTAAAGTGTCGATCATCAATATCCTAACCTTATATCTTATGTTATACTTCAAACCATATAAAAAAATTTCAACCCATAACTTCTTTATGTTTAGGTGTGGTTCATACCTCAACAACTCCATAAATCTAGCCTTGTCTTCTAGTATTGACACATTGTTCTATCTTAATGATCTTGTATGAGAGATATCATTATCTGAAACACACCTTAAATATTTACCCTTAAATTTCAAAAACACTCATCCCTAAATGTGGCAATAAGGTCTTCCATGAATGTAAATAACTCCCTTTTAACTCGAAGATACCCATACACACTTTAATAATAGAGGTATAATCTCTCAGTGGAAAGCACATTGCCATGTTCTCCCAGTAGACTTTAACCAATAGAACACCAAAATTATAGAAGTTGTATTTCTTCCATCTCCCTATAAACATGGGTAATTGAAGAATTTTTACAATCCCTCTACATTCATTGGAACACATCCCTCTTATCTCTCCACCATGTATTCTTTGTAAAGAACACATCATGGTTACCACTTATCTAACATGCACAAATCCTTGTTCTTAAACATTTTACTCTTCACTTTGAAGAGAACATAAATATAGACTACATTAGAGGTTGTGCAACCCAACCTCTAGCTTCCCTAGCTCTCCTTATTTTTCTATATAAGTCAAACTCCTCAAACTCCGATTTGATTAATTTAAAATTTTAAATATTTTAAAAAAATAATAAAATGTGAATTCACAAGATAAATAAATTAGTCTTAGGCTAGCCTATTGAAATTATCTTTGATACAACCTGTAACACTCTCCCTCTTGTTAACCTTTCAATGTAAAAATATTTATGCAATATATGAAATCCACTTTAAAGTTATGTTACACTCTCGTTCGTGTTAACCCTTCAACGTAAAAATATTTATGCAATATATGAAATCCACTTTAAAGTTATGTGGCTTTAAATGTATTTTTGTTAAACTTCAAAAATTGCAAAATTACGTAGTCACTCTATTCCTAAACGGTTGCTTTGGTTTTTATTTCACCTAATAATTTGTATTTTTGTTAAACTTCACAAATTGCAAATTTAAGTAGTCACACTCTATTCCTTAACAATTACTTTGATTTTTATTTCACCTAATAATTTTAGGAACTACTCTATACCCCTTAACGATACCTTTAAACTTCAATCTAACCTAAATCTTTTAATTTATTGAACAGAAATATAAACAACATATATAATTATTTCCTTGCATTATTTAAATTCAGAATTAAAGCATTGTTATAAATATAATTTAAAATATAATCTAAATATTCTCCACCATGTGCCCCAGCCAATACTGTTATCTTTCACTGAGAACTCAAGAGGGATAAGTTCTCAAGTCCACAAGTTTTGTAGATGGCTCATCCATCAAGGCATGGCTGGAGAGCAAGGCGATGTGCTTCACGCTTCGCGATTACGACCTCTAGCATCAAGGTCCATAGGGCGGTCATTCAACTGAAGGGGAGCACTCTCTATGATGTAATATGCTCCTACCACAATTGAACATGGTAGTCGAAGAAGTGTCATGGGAACTGTTCGAGGAACGGTTCCGGGAGAGGACCATAGCATCTGGATTAGCCAGACCAACTACCGTGGGAGATTTGGAGAAAGCCCATTAGATCCATGCAGTGGTGAATAGCCGTCAGGAAGAGAACCAATCAACCATGCTCAAGACATCAGGTACCATAACTGACCAGACCCTTAGAATTTTGATATATCCAAGAGTTACCGAAAGTTTTATTCTGGTGCAACACTAAAATAATTAAGGTAAAGGCAGTGTAACAGGATGAGTTTAGCATTGTAGAAATGGCTTCTAGAGCCAAACAAAAGGTTGGTGGGAAGGTTACAGGTTGTATCCTTAACCTAGGAGAGTTTGTCACTAGGGACAACCTTTACGTCACAACCTTAGGGTCTTATGACATCGTGATCGGTATGGACTGGTTGGAATCACATGAGGTGATACTCAACTGTAATATGAAACAGTTGAGCCTAGTCAATGATGAAGGAAAAAGATGTGTGATTATAGGTCAGAATGAGTGATTTTCCCTGAGGTTCATCCCTTCCTTGCAGCTACGGAAGAGCATGCATAAGGGGTGTAATTTTTATGCGGTCCTTGCATTAAATGATAAGGGATTAGCGGAAGGTCTAGAACACCTTCCGATGGTGAGAGCATTTGTGGATGTATTCCCTAAGGAGTTACCTGGGATTTCTCCATAGAGGGAGTTGGAATTTATCGTAGACCTAAAACCGGGGACTGAACATATCAAGAACGCCTTATCGGATGTCGACTCAAGAGTTACAGTATTTGAAAAAGAAATTGAAGGAGTTTCTCGACCTAGGAATTATATGTCCAAGTGTGTCACCATGGGGTGCGCCTGTTATTTCATACAAAATAAGGATGGGTCATGGATACTCTGCATTGACTACCGTCAATTGATCAAGGCAACAATCAAGAATAAGTATCTGTTGCCAAGGATTGATGAACTATTTGATCAGATGAAAGGCACAATGGTGTTTTCAAAGATTGACTTGAGATCAAGGTATCACCAGTTACAGATCAAGGAGGAAGACGTCCCTAAAACCGCCTTTAAGATGAGGTTGGACATTACGAGTTTACTGTTTTACCTTTTGGATTGACAAACTCCCCTAGGGTATTTATGAGTTTGATGAATAGGTTGTTCTACCAATACTTGGACAAGTTTGTCCAAGTATTCATTGATGATATTTTTATTTACTCTTGGACATTGGAGTAGCATGACGAGCACTTGCACTTGGTACTATAGGTATACGAGAGAACAATTTGTATGGGAAATTGTCTAAATGGTATTTTTATCATTCAAAGATTCACTACTTAGGGCATGTCATCTCCTACGAAGGTATCGATGTGGATCCAACAAAGGTAGAGGCTATTATGGATTGGTCTGCGCCGACGAATGTCCCAGAAGTGCGTAGCTTCATGGGTTTAGTGCGATACTATTGACAGTTCGTCGAGGTTTTTTCAAAGATAGCAAATCAGACTATGGAATTTTAGAAGAAGAACAAGAAGTTTGTATGGACCGAGAAATGCATAGAGGAATTTCAGAGGCTCAAGGAGTTGTTGAAGACAACACCAATAATGAAGGTCCCTGACATGGATGCGGACTTCTTGGTATGCAAGGACGCATCCAAGGAAGGCTTAGGTGGAGTCTTGATGCAAGATGATCAAGTGATCGCTTACATCTCGAGAACATTGAGATGACATGAGGAGAACTATGCAATGCATGATTTGGAGTTGTTAGCCATTGTTTATTCCTTGGGAGTTTGGAGACACTACCTGATTGGATGAAATTTTGAACTAAAAATGTACTATTTTGGTCTATAACACATCTTTATGCAAAGTGACTTGAACTCGTGACAATGTCATTGGTCGGAATTTCTTAGCGAGTACGATTTTCAGATTACATACATAAAAGGAAAAGTGAACAAAGAGACATATGCGTTGAGTTGGAGAACACACATCTTTTCAGTGATGCCTCTCCAGAGGCATCTACATGAAAAGATTCTAACTTTACAGCACGATGATGACTGGTACAAATAGGTCAAGTATTTTTCAGACAAAACAAAATGATGGTACAAAACATTTGAAGGATTTACTATGGACAACGACGGATTATTGAGATTTAAAAGCCGAATTTACGTACCGCAAAATGATGAGTTGAGAAGTTTGATCTTAAACAAGTCTCACAAAGAAGTGTACATGGCGCAAGGAGGATTCATGAAGATGTAATGTCCCCCGCCTCTTAGAGAGGTGATGAGGAGACTCAGTGGCCTGGGCACCCCCACTAGGTCATAGTCTCACACTGAAGGGGGGAAAGTCAAGAAGTTAAAAGTTATATTTTTAAGTTGACTTCAGAAAGGAAAAGGATAAAGGAGTAAAAGATAACTCAACAAAAGAATAGAAGATTAACCCTAGGAGTTAACCTAACTCAACAGAGAATTCGAAGGAAAAGCATAAGTAAGAGGCTGGGGTGCACCTATTACTCATTATGGTTTTGGATTAGCATTTGCTATTGCTCTTGAGAATTCAGTTTGGGGGTTTTGCTGTACAAATCCTTGTGAGCAACTCAGTGTTGAAATATCCACTCACCTTGTTCCATAGCTTGGTCTCAGGGATGAAAGACTCCTCCACACCATTCTAGTCTCAGGGCCAACTTATCGAGGGAGGTTCGATCCCACTTATCCTGAGGGCCCGGGTCCATTCCGACAGTTGGGTTTTGTTTGCAGGGGCAGGACCATCGGTTTGAGGGCTTTTCTGGAGGGTTATCATCATTCTACATTTGTCTATAAATTGGGACATTGTGGAGCCATAGGGGACGTCCTGTGATTTAGTAAAACTC